>JAQFZM010003268.1:0-11426 GCA_034695785.1 Galumna obvia
AATCAAAGATATTCTAAAAATAGTCTGATTTGGGACTCAACTCAACCAATGTTTGTATATAAAGAAGAGACTGTTATGTCATTCACTGATTACTTGTGTTATTGCGGCGGACTTTTTGGTCTTTGGTTTGGCACAAATATAAGAGATTTAATCGTTTTGTTAATTGAGAGCGAATTTTGGTTAAGGTTTTGGAATAAAATTGAAATATTAATGGGAAAGAAAACTCCTGTTATTTCTATTGAAAATTAATTTATTTCTAATTCACAAAATTCTAATAAATCTTCATCTATTCTTTAATATTTTAAATAATTATTCATTTTAAAAAATAGGTTAAAATTTTTATTCAAGAAATAACTATTTGCTTTAACTAAAATAATAAAAATTTTAACAAAATAAATTTTTTTTAACAAATAAATACATTTAATATAACATTATTCTCAATTTTAATAAAATACATTTTAACAAATTTATTTTATTAAAAATTTTAAATAACCAATAGAGTATTTTTTAAGTATGTTTTGACTAAATTATAATTTAGAATATTTTTTTGAAAAGCATTATAAATGTCAACAAATTGCTCCTATCATTTGTTTAATTTAATAAATATCTGAAATATTTTGTTTTAATATAAAAAGGAATTATCATTTAATTATGTATTAAATAAAATATTAATTAAATGGATTAAAGAATAATGGTTTAATAATTTGGTTAATACAAAGACTTTGTATTCTTTATCTAAAATAAAACTTCACATAATATATAAATGACTAATAAATGGTATCATCTTTAAATGAACTTGGTAATAGTATTTAACAAATAAAAGAGAAGTACCACAAAAATTACTTTTGTTAACTATTATTAAATTATAAAAAATAAAAATAAAATTTTAATTTACTTCGTTTTATAGTTACTTATTTAAAAATTAAACTAGTTGCTTTAAATCAGAATTACCAGGTAATCAAGGATAAAAATATATAAAAAATTATTACTAATGATTTATTTGATTTTCCCTTTGTCAATATTTAACGTGAACATATTTGTAATTGACAAAATTGCAAAGAAATACTTACTAATATAGTTTTTCTATTTTGTGTTTTAAAATACTACTAAAATAGAAAATTATAGTAGGGGGGTTATAATGATAGGTATTTTGAAAATGAACCAAAATTGCCTAAAAACACATAAAACATTATTTATAAGTTTTTACTAACTAACTTGACTTTATTTAATCATATTTTAACGCTTTTATCAAATTTAATGAAGAAAACTAAGAAAATTTGGCAAAAAAGGCAATTTTGTAAAATTTTCAAAAT
Source organism: Galumna obvia (assembly GCA_034695785.1). Taxonomy (NCBI): domain Eukaryota; kingdom Metazoa; phylum Arthropoda; class Arachnida; order Sarcoptiformes; family Galumnidae; genus Galumna; species Galumna obvia. The sequence goes on from JAQFZM010003268.1 coordinate 1,314, forward strand.
TTTTGAGGACCAAAATTTGATCGTAAAAGCATGATTTTTGAAGATTTTATGCATTTATTGAAGTTTTCCTTTAACTTTATTCAAAATTTTTGCCATCTTTTAAATTATTCTCAATTTTTTTCTTTTTGCATAATTTTTCTTCTTTTTCCTCTCTTTTTATAAGGGAGAGGATCTTCAAACTCTAGTCTAAGGGGGATATTTTTCCGATTTTTGGCTCCGGAATACCCCCTAATTGCCATTCCTAGTATTATTAATGCAACCTATTATAATAACTCTCTATTTTATAATAGTTGTTTTAATTTAATAAATTAAAAATATATTCCTTTAGATTATTTTAAAAATAGATCAAAAATTATACTCACTTTCTTTAAACTTATTATAAAATAGAATAATTTATTGATAAAATTCAATAAAATTATGAATTTTAAAGTTTTTTATAATATTTATGCTATCATCTAGTTGAAACATGTTCACGCATTCGGAAGTAATATAACGAAAGTGTAAAGCAAATGTATGAAAATATTATCATGACAGTTCCAATAAATAACTCAAGAACTATGGCCCTCACAAATAATTTCAATAAAGAGATAGCTAATGACTTTGGAACCTAGAAAATAATTCTAGCTTTTAATTAACCAAGTTGACTATAATTAGTAAGTTTTAGTTAATTAAGGTTATGTGATGTTATGCTAAGGTTAGGGCTTGTCTATGGTTAGTTTAGGTTAGGTTATGTTTCTTTGGGTTTGTATTACCTTAGTTATACTTTTAAATTTTCGAACTATTGGGTTTCGTTCTAATGGGTTTCGAACTATTGGCTTCAATCTATTGGGGTTCGGTCTAAAGGGTTTTGAACTATCGTCCCAATCCCCTTTTAAACTAATTGAATTGAAAAATTGCATTAAAAGTGAATGACTGTCTTAAGTTATTGAAAATTATAAAAAATTCTTTATTGTAGAAAATTTTCAGTTTTTATCATTATTTTGATAATATACGTTAAAATATGACTAATTATAGTCAATTAATTTGTAAAATGGCTTTAATATAACGTTAATTGTGATTTTAAGGTACTTTTGGGTCATTTTCAAAATATTAATTCTTTTTAATACCCCTTTAGTTCGGCCAAAAATACCCTACACTTTTACCTTTTGAACTAGGGTCTTTTGACATCCCTGGTTTTAATAAAAGATATTATTTATGAAAATATTCAAGATCAAACAATTTTGAATCATTAATTAAAGAAATAAATATTTTCCCAATTTTATTTCATGAACTGATTGAAAGCAAAAGATATATATAAATTTTTAATTTTTTGTTAAATAGCCCTGATAACTCTTCTTCAGATAATTGGATAGTTATTGAAAACCATAACTTTTTAACAAGATTATTGACAAGATTATTAATGAGTTTTCAAAACTTTTAAAATGTTTATTTATATATTTATAATTAATTTCATAACATATTTTCTTTTTATTTAATGGTTTTTAATACTATAATTATATTATATAACATTGGAATACATGAATTACCTTTGCTTCAGAGAAATAACATTTGCAATCAATATCTAATTAAACCTATTGACATATAAAATTAACATTACCTATTAATTAATCAATCAATATAAAATATAAACAAGCTTATTTTTCATTATATTGCATCAATTAATACTTTGCTTGCCTAAAAATATTTTCATCACAATATTCAAGGACAGTGATTTTTAAAAACTAATTAAATGATAAAAAAGTAAAATATATATTTTATGATAACATATTCAAAAATTCATTAAAATGTATTCAATTATTATTAAATTATGCAATAATTATAAAAATTACTGAAACTATTAATTGAGTGAAATAAATTGGAAAAAATATTAAATAAATCAAAAACAATTTGCGTCAGGTTTTCAATAATTAATTGAAATTTACTTCAGACACTAAATAAGAAACATACAATTGTATAATAATTAAAATTCAAGGCAACGAATTTCCTAATTTCTTGTTATTGATAAATATATAATAATTATCCTTGCTCATTTATATTTAAAATAAAATTATTTGTTTTTAAAATAGCAACATTCAAATCATATTACTTCTGACAAATTCTTAATGAAATTGTCACAAAAATTTAAAAATAATATAAAAAAATTTTAAATGTCCTATTAACCAAAAAAAATTCTTTTTAGTACCAACTCATCTATAAATACTCAACTATAAAATACTCTTGTTTAATTTAAAACTAAACCAAATTGTGATTTAAATGGAGTCTAAATTAAAATTAATGCTATTCAATAAATGTTACATGGTAATTTTAATTGTTTTTATAAATATTCTGATCGCAATTAATGGTGACATAAGTTCATCAGTGGTGAGCGCAGAACAACAAGCTTTAGAGCACGAATTACGTGTGCGGGAATAGGCGGCCTGCCATCTGCCCAGACCTCAAATAGTTTATTTTAATAATAGTGATGCCTCTAAAGTATACATTCCGAGAGGAACTCTTCTTAACCGATGCAATGATTTAAGTGGTTGTTGTCCGCACGCCATAAAGTCGTGTCAACCAATTGTATTGACAACAGTTAACCTCTACTTTTTGACGTTTTCTCTGCCAATTCATTCACATCACAAGAAGTCTCACAAAAAGAGATATTTGAAAATATATTGTTTGAAAACCACACACTTTGTGGACGTTTGCCCTCAATAGATGAGGAGAATCTATAGTTTAAATGTATATCATTTTGGATATTATTCAGAGTTGAACATTTAAAAATATTCTTGCTATTAATTATAGTTAATAAAATTAACTTAATTATTTGAAATACAATAAAAATCTAATGTTAAGTATTAATATGTTTATTGTTTTGAAAAATGCAATTTCAATAATTAGTACAGTTTTAATTTATAATCCAAAACAAATTATTCTATGTAATAATTAAAAAGTCCTGAAACTATAAATTGAGTGAAATTAATTGAACAAAATGCTCAATAAATCAAAAACAATTTTCGTCTGGTTTTCAATAATTAATTGAAATTTCCTTCAGACACTTAATGAGAAACATTTAATAATTAAAATTCAAGGAAACGAATTTCCTAATTTCTTGTTATTGATAAATTTAAAATAATTACCTTGACAATTTATATTTATAATAAAATTATTTGTTTTGAAAATAGCAACATTTCAAAACACATCACTTCTGACAAATTCTTAATAAAATTGTTTATATAAATATTCTGATCGCAAGTGTTATAAGTGGTGACATAAGTTCATCAGTGGTGAGCGCAGCACAACAAGCTTTAGAGCACGGAATACGTGTGGAAAAAGAGGCGGCCTGCCTTCTGCCCAGACCTCAAATAGTTTATGTTAATAATATTGATGCCTCTAAAGTATACATTCCGAGAGGAACTCTTCTTCATCGATGCAATGATTTAAGCGGTTGTTGTCCGCACGCCATACAATCGTGTCAACCAATTGAGATGACAACAGTTAAACTCTACTTTTTGACAATTTCTCTGCGAAATCAATTACATAACATGAAATCTCACAAAAAAAAGAGAAATTTGAAAATATTTTGTTTGAAAACCATACACTTTGCGGATGTTTGCCCTTAATAGATTAGGAGAATATACAGTTTATTCTATAGTTTAAATGTATATCATATTGAATATTACTCAATGTTGAACATTTATAAATATTCTTGCTATTAATTATAATTAATAAAATTTTTTGAATACAACAAAAATCTAATTATATGTATTTTCTTGTTTATTGTATTGAAACATTTATTTTAGAAATATGGAATAAATAATTTTCTCAGATCTTTTTGAAAATCAGATGATTTGAGAAAATATCACTTAATTTATTCAAGTTATATTGAAACATTTATTGATTCAATAAAAATCTTTGTAATAATTCTAAATTTCTTATATTTATTTAATTTAAAAATATGTCAGGGAAGGCCAAAGAACTCGACTCCAGCTGAGGTGGTAGGTGTGTATTTTGGGAAAAATACCAGGAAAGGTATTAGAGTAGGTTATTTTTCAAAAACATCGATTTTTGCACTATTTCGCTTTTAATTACTATATTAGTCTAATTAAAGGTTATTTTGAGCTATTAATGCAAATTTCACATGATACTTCAATCAAAAAGAAATATTTTGTCTATTTCCACCTAAAAAAATTTTTTTTGTTGGTAAAATCGTTATAAAATATGGTTAATTTTGATGGAAAAATGAAGTTTATTAACGTTAAATAATGTCTAAATTACTCATTTTCTTTAAATTTTGACATTTTTTATGAAATTTATATAAAATTAGAACCGATTTTTCTAGAAGGTTGGGTTCCATCAGCTCATTTTTACCAAGGTGTAAGGGCATTTTCCCAATGTTGCTCTTCCAGTGAGGGTTTTCTGGAATACCCCCCTATTGCACATCTCTGCACTATGTTGTATATTTGATCCTAAGAATCTGATCTGGCAAACCTAGGAATGAAGAAAATTTAATTCTAAGGAGAACAATTAAGTCTTGGATATCATCACAACATAAAATTCATTCTGATAACAAGAATACAAAACATTTAAATATTATATATGTTTAGAATTAATTTATTTTTTAAATAAATGTTATAAAGAATTGTATCCATTATTAAAGTAATATTCCTATATGAAAAGACACCTTGGTGCTTTTGTTGCACATTATTAGGGCAATGATTTTTAGTTAAATAACTATTATTACTGATTAAAGATATTAATTTATGAACAATAAATTTGTTAGAATATAGGATAGGACTTTTTAAACCTGCGCTTAAAAATGTAAGCTAGTAAAATGTATACCCAAAATAAATGTACAAAAAATTTAAAAAAATCAAGTTTATTAGATTTATTTGTCAACCCTTTTAAAAACATCATTGATAGTCATTGGTCAATATTTTGTTTTATAATAGAGTTTAGACCATGTTTCAACGTATTGTAAGTATGAATCATTTAATGTGTATATCAGACAGGGCCAAAACGTCATTTACAGAACTTAATTTATGTCAGTATATGCAAAACTAGTTTTTGATAGAAATTTTGATCCAAACATTAAATCAGAGCTGGCCAAACATGTATCCAAGAGAAAAAAATCGTTGCCATTTCTCATACATTACTTTATTAAGTTGTTTACATTAGTAACCAGTTGCTTGGATACATGGATGCTTTGGCCAGCTCTGCATTAAGTTATTGTTTTCACATATTAAGGGCCTTTTATTTGTGTTTTGCATTAAGATTTATCTTCAACTCCTTTATAACTGTAAAAATGCATGTATGTAAAAAATTTGTGCGAATGGCCACTCCTTCACCCGTATATCGAGTCTCAAAACTTGTTATAAATTCAGGCTTTAACACTTAAAATACACTTAAAAAGACTCCTTTAAATACCATGTGGAGTAGAACTCCCAAACTATTTAAACGTTTATTATCAAAATTTAATAAATACCAAGTTAATTTTAAGAATGAATATTATGAAAGGCAAATGTTTAAAATAAAATTAATGAACTTTAACCCCAAATAATGATTTAATTTTAACAAATTTTACAAATAGAAGAGCAATGATTTCTACAACAAAATAATTTTCAAGATTCACCAAAAATAGTGGATATTTGATCTCTTGTTTACAAATATTTTGTTCATAAAAACTCTCACTTGACATCACAAATTAAGTGATTAAATAAAAGGGTGCAATTTAATTATGAGTTTTTTGACATTTTATATTAAGTGATAATGCACAATAAAAGTCAAGAAAGGTCAAAGCTCAAATAAGTTCCGTTCAATTGAAATTAACGAAAAAGTACACAGATGGGAGCTCCACTCCCACACGGTATTTGAAGAGTTAATGAATGAAATATAAATGAATTAGAGTAAACATGTGAAAATGAGTTATATAAGTACAATGAACTTATGTAACCCATAGAGAATATATAGATGACTTAGGTCTAAAACGAATAAAGTCATTATTATGGACAGTCTAACTCTAATTCATTCATATTTCAATCATTAAAACTTGAATTTATAGCAAGTATAGAGACCCGATATTCGGGTGAAGAAGTGGCCATTGCAATAAATATTTTAAATATTTTTGTTCTACTCACCAAGCTAAATATCATTATACAGTTTTTGCGGAAAGGGTCTTAACCAGGCACCGATTTTTCTAGGGGTGGGGGCCTACCGCTGATTTTTCCCAGGGGGGGTATTTTGCCAATTTTGCTCCTCCAGGGGGTATTTTGAAATAAACCCCACCCCTATTGGCCATCCCTGGTCTTAACTCGTTTTTTAAGTGTAAAAACTTAACGAATAAGAATTTTAAAAAATAATTTAAATTTCAACTATGGAATTTTAGCACCATTATAAATATATTAAAATTTATTATTTATCTAGTTTAATTTTACTATAAATCAATAGTTGTTATATATTAATATTTAAGCAAGGTAAATGAAATAATTTTATAAAATTTTATACATATTGATGTTACATTCGACACGTTTATTTTTGTTTTTCAAAATTCCTTCAAGTTTAGACAAAATTAGCTTGCAAATTTCAAAAATTGGAAAATTCTATTTGATCTTGTTCAAACATTTCCTAACCAATTTTGATGAAGCAAAATTAGTTTAATGTGTAATTACACTATGTTTTTATTTACAAAGTTTCACTTAAATTTCTGATATATTTCTAAATTTAATAAATATAAACTGATTTGACATATAAATCAATGCTAACCATAATTCATTTTTAAGTAAATATTTTCTTTTATTCTTTTATTAAGAAATTCACTTTATAGCCAATAATTTTAGAATAACTTAAGATTTTTTAATGAAACTTTGAAAATAAATGTGTTTTTAAGCAATTTTGGGTCATTTTCAAAATACCTCACCCCTTATACCCCCTTAACTCGGACCAAAATACCCTACCCTTATACCTCCCAGGACCTCGGTCTTTTGCCATCCCTTCTGTAACAAACTCTCAAACTCACAAAGGCTTTCATCATTTTTGTATTTCTTTGGAATTTTAATTAAGGGTAGTTTTACTGCCACTTCGATCTTATAAAAATAATTGTTAATATCCAAGAGAGAAAAATTACCTAGATTAGTTTTATATTAATTCTTAATTGACTCACCTTTTGATCAGGTTTTGTGTCGTCAGTTCATTATATCTCGACTCAAATGAGTTGAATAAAGCAAAGGATTAAATCTTTTAAAATTCCTATTATTTTTTTGCATATATTATATAATTGTTTAACACTTCAATGAATTGTTGTTTATCTTGTTTAGCTCTTTCAAAGACATTTCTCAAATCATTTCCACTAATTTCTGACATTTTTCCTGTATTTTTCAAACAATTAGGGCTTCCTTTTATTTTTTGGCAACAAATAGTGATAAAATGTAGTTTTAATTACATATTCCTTTGAATGATTAAATGTTTGCCTTGATGATTTTAAATTTATTAGCATAAACAATAAATATAATTGTATGTTAAATTTCATTTTTAAATAAAATAAATAATACAAATAACCTTTTATAACTTATATGTTCTTATGTAATATTAATACTGTTATATGTACTAGATAACGTTTTTCAATTATCTTTTGATATATAACACTTGTAACTTTTAATAATTATCACTAGCTACATTTTATTTTGTTCTATACCTTTGTTATAACATTTATAAACAATAGATTAAAAGTATCATTTTATAGAATTAGTATAAAAGATTGAGCAAAAACAATTTAATTTGAACAATTTTAAAAATTATTTAATGATTAAATGTACAAGATAAAATAAATTAATTATTTTATTTGTAATTTTAAACTAATGTCAGTGAACAGGATTTCACAAATTTTTCATATATTATCCAATTCAATTTCAACAAGATAATTTCTAAAACATTATACTACACTAGAAAATATATATAAAATAAATAAAAATTATATATTATATATAAGATATCAAGCTATTTTCTAGAACTAAATATAAGTCTTAATAATAGTTTGTCTATTATTTAATGATATATTATTTCAATTAATTTGAAAATAAGTCAGAAATTCTGAGAAATATAAATCTTTATTAAACCCACTAAATAAGTTTCAAATGAATTTTCTAAGAATCTGAGTTCTTCTAATGAAGAATGGATTTAGAATAGTTTTGTTTTCAAGAAACAAGCAAGATTCAAACCATTAAATTAATAGGTTTACAAGCCAGTTTCTAAAAATGAAGTAAAAATTGTCCTTTACTCAAGAGAAAAATTAGGTATCATCTTACATTGCTGTTTCTATGACATAAATTGTCATTAATTTTGCAAAACTAAAATTAATATTAATATTCTTGTTCACTTCATCTGTTGCAATAGCCGGAAGAATTGTCAAAGATCAGGAATATTTCATAGAATAATTTTTTTACTTTAAGCTTAGAAACAAAAGATAGCTTAAGAAGACACCAACTATATCAATGACAGTTAATGAATTTGGTTTTCTCGTGGGCATTGCATTTAGGTAAAGCTCATTTAATAGGTTCTCTTGGATAAAAAGAATAAAAGGATTTCACTTTAATGTATAATTTGAAAAATTATTCTTTTAAATATCTAAAACTAAAGAGAATTAATTTGTTTACAAAATAGAATAAATGCAAAACATATTTTTAAAAAGATTACATCTTAAGATTTAAACCCTAAAATATTTAAAAGCTTTTATATTGATTTTTTATTATAAAGAATTGAAATGTCTTTTTATGTAACCATAGATGGCTAATGGAGGGATTTCACAAAATCCCCCTGAGACGAAAAATTTGGAAAATAACAACCTCCCCCTATAACATTGAGACCTTTAACATTACATCTATAGGCAAGCACTAGGCTTGTTGAGATTTTTTGGCCCAAAGGGGGTTATATGGAGTGGCCCCCTTTAGCCATCTATGATGTAACTAATTGTATATAAAACACTAATGGAATTGAGGTTTACTATTAAATTTCAGTTTATAAATTTAAAGAAATTTTAATTAATAAAGAATAATTAAAATATAATCATATAAAAGAAAGTTTTGTAATATATGAATGCATTAAACTATTATCCTATTATAAAAATCTCCTAAAAACATTTTTATATTAAAGTATAAAAAATAAATAAAATAATACAAGTGTATTTGTTGCTTAATATAACACAAAAATATATTCTTGAAAGAAAATCATGTACGTGAGTTAAGAATTTATCAAGGAGATTGCGTTAAAAACAGTATAAATATTGCCTAAAAGTTCAAGAATTGGACAAAAGTATTAATGATTTTTCAATTATTTACTTAAACAAAAAGATTTTGATAATAGAGATAAAATGAATGTAACTTTCATTAATGTTTTGATTTTAATATTTTTAATGTCCGGTTTTATCAGTGGAGAGACTTATTTAAATAGCGATGAAATGAAAGGTTTTAACGACGATAACATCAAAGTTAACAAACAATCATTTAATTGTATGTATTTTCTGTAACCGTCAATAAAAAGAATAAAATTTTATTAGTAATTAATCATATTAAATGTTTTATTTTAATTTGAAAAATTTAATTTGAATGGATAATCAAATATTGTATAAAAGAGTCAATGTTTTTATGAATATTTTAATTAAAACTAAAAATATTTTATTAAATAAATAAAATGTTATTTTATTCTAAAATAGTACCAAGGCCGATTAAAAATCAAAATTCAATATCACAGATTTTATGCTGTCAACAAATATGTTCATTGAAGAGAGTCTTCGCTAAATCAAATTATCTACCACAATCATCACTTTGGGTACCATTCAGTGATGACAGAGACGCTATATTTGGTTTAAAGCTTCCTATGTTTAAACCACCCGTGAATGTGGGCCAATATGTCTAGAATTCATTTAATGGTTCGATACTTTTATTCTATTATAAATTTCTAATCAATAATAAATTTATTATAAAATTTTGAAAAATTAAAATAGTTTGATAATTTATAAGTTGATTCATTAAAATAATTTTGTTAAAATAATCAAAATTTAAATATTTTAAAAAAAGTTAAATTGGTTAGAAATTTATAAAAAATTATATATTTTTTAAATAATTAATGATTTTAAAAATATAT
>JAQFZM010003269.1:0-11423 GCA_034695785.1 Galumna obvia
AGACCTAGTGCTTGTCCATAGACGTAATGTTAAAGGTTTCAATGTTCCAGGGGGGGTATTTTGCCAATTTTGCTGCTTCAGGGGGGTATTTTGAAATACCCCCCTATTGGCCATCACTGGTCAAATTTAATATATACTGGCATGCCGCTGTTTGTGAGGGATTACGGTATAAACTTTATAAAGTTATACCAGACCATTTTATAAAATGTATTTATTAAATTATAATTAAATGATTATCAATTCATATATCAATTATCGATTAATTCAAAAACTATTTCTTCTTATTTTTAATTTTTAACTTTTAATAAATTCTTAAAAAAAATTTAAGTCAAATTCAAAATTTAATTGATATCTTTCGCCATCTTTTGGTTATAACTCCAAATATAAATGCAAGTTTAAACGTAATTTATGTAAACTATATTTTGGTTGTAAATTTAAATTAAAAATTCTTTAATGGTTTACCATGATAAGTTTTGTAATAAGTTTTAACTTGCAATCTGACAAAAGTGATTTATTTTGTCTACTCTTAAATACGACTACCCTTTAATCATATGAATATTATTAAATGTTTCACCTTTACTGATATAACTCCAGTTTGCCTCCAATTCGCACAGCCTTTGGTTTGCTTCCAATTAGCATTCACTTAAACCACATATAATTACATTTTGAAAGCAATACAATTAACTAAATAAACCATAAAATGAAATAAATTTAACTTGATTGATAGAGATTTAGTAAATATTTAATTTTAGTATTGATTAAAATAATAAATTATATTTATTTATAATTAAAATAATAATGTTTTCATAATTGAGTTAAACTGAATTTTGTTTTTCTCCAAATTATATATCATATAAAACGTCAAAAAATACAATTAAGTAAAGCATTAGTTCAATAGTATTGGAGGGCAATCATATTTGCACGTTTTTGATGATGCCAATTGGAAGCAAACCAAAGGCTGTGCGAATTGGAGGCAAACTGGAGTAAATTATAATTTATAATATACGTTGTATCTTGATCAAAACCTTATTATAAAGTAAAAATAATGACCAATCACTATTAATAATGTTTTTGAAAGGATAAACAAATTAATCTAATAAATTTTAATAGATTCTTATTTTTTCAGCATTTTTTATGGTTATACATTTTACTAGCTTATGTTCCCAAGTACAAATTTTAAAAAGTCCTATCCTAAGTTTTAACACTTAATTGGTTAACCAATTTTAATTCTTAATTAATTTTAATAAGTATAAAAAGTTTGATAAACATTATCTTTAGTGACATTTAGACCCCAATTGTCTTTCAAATGGTGTTCTTCGCGATTGCCTTCACTTTTAAAACCAATAAAGTTATGAATGACTGAACTCACGAATCACTCAAAGGTTTAACAGAAATAAAGTTTAAATACTTTTTATCAATTCGTTTAAAAACAATATTTGTATTAAGACCTTAATTTTATAGACCTTTAGAGTTAAGACAAAGAGTTTTGAGATAACATTTTATTTGTTTAGTGGACAGATCTGAGCGGTTCCACTAATTTCTTTGTTTTGAAATTTCTCTCAAACGTGACTTATTTTACGTTATTTACCTCCGTTTGGGTCTTAAGATTATCTTTTTGTTTATTAAAGTCTTGAAAATTAAGAGGGGGTCAGCCTTTTATTATATGGATACAGAAAAAACTACCAGAATTTGTAAATAATGGCTAATCTTTGAGCTTTCTCTTTATAACAAGTTTTTAAAACTGAATACCTGTCCAGAGATCAACATTTACTGACATTTCTTTTTGTCAAAATATTAGCCAAAAATATGACTAAAAATGTTTTTTTAAATCAAATAATTCAGATCTCATTATTTGGACATCACTTTCATAGTTTATTTCAATTGATTTTAATTTCCTTTTTATGACATCAGTTTATAATATTTACATTTAATTAAAATAAAAATAGTTTTAATCTCAAAATTAATAATAAATATAATATTCTGAGCAATGATTGAGTAAATGATTAAAATTTATTTAAATTATTTAAATTAATTGAGAAATTGTTTAAAATAAATTATAAACTATAATTAGTAATTAATATCATGGTCCTTTACAGGTTAGACAGTCATTCATAGCTCTGGCGTCAAACCTCTCGACCTGAATAGTTGTCTGTTGTATTTCATACTTTTTTCTTATAAGACTTTCGGCCTGTTTTAGGACCCTTTCGGGATCGGTATCGGCTTTAATCGCTAAATGAACCGAAAGAGCGTTTCGACTCAAAGTTAAGGACCAAATGTGTAAACTATGAGCGCTCTGAACGCTTTCGATGTCCAACAAGTCTTTCTTAACTGTTGCGTAATCGAGGTAAGTCGGAAAGCCTTCCATTAAGACGTGTATAGCATCTCTCATAATACCATAAGTGGTGAACATTACTAAAGCACTGAAAATAAAAGTACAGATCGGGTCTGCGATCTTATACTCCGGTTTGAATTTGATAATCAGTGCTGCGATAAATACTCCAATACTTTGGATCAGATCTCCCAACACATGGATTAGAGCCGCTCTGAATATTAAACAAAAATTAAATGCAATCTCTCTCTCTCTCTCTCTCTCTCTCTCTCTCTCACTCTCTCTCTCTCTCTCTCTCTCTCTCTCTCTCTCTCTCTCTCTCTCTCTCTCATCGTTTTGTAATTTACCTGACATTCATATTGGTATGGGAGTGGCCATGACTTCCATGACTATGACCATGGCTATGACTATGAGAATGAGAATGTGTTTGAAGTCCGCTTTCATTGTCTGGGGAACGCTTTTTAGAGCAGAATAAGTCAGAGAGTGTGAGTCCCATTACTATATTCATGGCTACCCCCAAACCCGAAACTATGAGCATAACATCGGCTTCAATTTCATAATCATTACTTCGGATTCGTTCAATCGCTAAATACACCAAAACAGCTGTTAATATCCAAATGATAAGAATACTGGTGACGGCACCCAACACTTCTGCCCTATGAAAGCCAAATGACATCTTTTTGGTCGGTCTTTTTTGACTGATCCATATCGCAAACAGACTCAATAGAAAACTGGCCAAATCTGACAGAAGATGAGCCGCATCTGAAATATTGATTTTGTACTCAATTAATGTCCATTCATTCTATCAAATTTGGAATTATTTGGAAGAATCTGAAGAATTCAAGATTACATAATATATTGACCCTGAAATAGATTGACCCTGAAATCTATTGAATCAGTACTAAATTCTTATCGTAAATTCTTTTGTTTAATTCCCAATCAATGAAAGTATTGAAAACCATTCAATTGTTTCATTTTATTTATCAATCATTTAAATGTTTCCTATCAATTATTGGGGCTTAGCTATGGTGTGTGCCGTGTGCTATACTCCAGTCAAGTTCAATACCAGTGGGAGTTTTTAAATTAATATATTTCTAGACTACAAGAAATCACTTCATATATCTTAAGTGTTATTTATTATAAATTATTAAACACTTATTAACTTAACTTTGAAACATAGATAACAAACTTATTGAAAACGAGGCTAAACAATATCGCAATTATTATTTATTCATTGAATTATTCACTAATTAAGAGACTTTTAAACTAAATTGATATCATTCTTTAAGTACAAACAAAACGAGTTAATTATAAAATATTTTATATTTAAGAATATTTATAATTTTAATGACAACTCATTTAATTTGATATCAAATGAATTAAATGAATGAATAAAATAATTAAAGAATTTATATGAGGTTTTAGATAAGTTTTAATTAGGGATCGGAACATTTAAAGTGCGCGCTTAAACATATGAGCAAATAATGATTTCAACTATAAATTATGTGGAAAATCAAAATTCCATTCCTATAAAAACTATTTAATGAATGAATGAATATTTTATTTACTTTTTCAGATATTATTTTTAGTCATCGGTCAGTACTTTTTCAATATAATAGAGTTTTGACCATGAAACAACGTTTAGCAAGAGTGAATCATTTTCAATACAACTAATTATTAAAGGGTTTACTTTTTAATGAACTAGGTAATTATATTTAAGAGAAGTAGAAAAAGGGCACCCAAAAAGGTCACCCAATTCCTATTGCTAGTTTTAATCAAATGATATATTTTATGAAAAATTGTAAATTAATTAAAGAAAATGAATAGTTTGGTAACTGACCCGTCATAATTGCCAAACTGTGAGAGATGAAACCCCCGATCACTTCAGCCAACATAAAGAACAGACATAATATACAACTTATTATTAATTGTCGGTTGGCTTTTGAAACTGCTTGAGATCTGCCCGTTGTTTGGGTTGGGTGACAATGAGTGGTCCAATTGTGGTCACGACTTTGGCCACGACTGTGTCCATGACTGTGACCGTGACTATGACTGTGCTCATGGCTATGTCCACTATCATGTTCATCGTGAGAATGTTCTTGTTGTTGACCGTTACTGTTCTGATGATTGAATTGTATAAAAGTTAGAGAACTCGGATCTAAAGTATTGTTTGAAGACATTTGGCTCCAATGGTTAACTTCATCGACAATATTACCGGAACTGATTACTGCGATTCCATTTTGATATAAACTTTTGTCATTAATATTATTATTATTACTATTATTCAAAAGACAATTTGGGCGACGATTTAAACAGTTATGACACCGACAAAAGTCTTCTTCTTCTTCGTCTCTCTTTTGAACGAAATCGTCTTCAAATCCAAGTTTAGAATTATCTAAAATAAGGAGCTCTTCGTCTCCGTCTAAAACAGAACTGAGTTCAGTAGTATTTGAATTGAGACTTCTTGGTTCAATACTGTACTCGTGTTGGACGTATGTCTCTGACATTCTTTGCCAATAAATTTGTTTCTATAATTACGAATCAGAGATTTCAGATAATTCTGTCCAAGACTTGAGTGGAACAACAGATATGAGAGACTCTTCAAAACAGACACTTATTTACTCCTATTTTGATAGCATTTAAAAGAGAATTTTAATCTTAATATCTGTTGATATAAGCGATTATATTTTCCAAATGATTAGCAGAGAGTCATATAAAATCATATAAATTCATTAAAAGCATATATTCTTTGAGGCTTTAAATTATTTTTTGCTGATTGTGTCAAACGTTTGCTATTTTATCAACACTTTTCCTCTTTTAAAATCATTTATAAGTATTATTATTATTATTAAATATTGAATACAATCAGACCAATGGGTATTAATTTGGGAGGATTTCACTAATTTTGTCAGATATTCTCACTATATGTAATCCCTCGAACACCATATTTGGGTTTAAAGACATTTTCAAATTCTTTTTTACTGATTTGATCGCTTAGAGACAGTTTATCACTGAATTTAAGTACAATTAATAAAGAAAATAGTCTTAAATTTGTTTCAGAATTTAATTGAAATAAAACTAATTTCACTTATTTTTGATTGAAGTCAACATAAATAATAAACAATATATTAATTAATTAATTATTTCATTTGTTTATGAAATAATACAAAATTATAGATAAAACACAGAATGAAATCATTGTAAATGAAATCATTTCAAATGAGGGCTAACTTTTGTATAGTGTCTGACAAATGGACAGCATTTGGAAATTTGAGTAAATAATTATTTAATAGCGTCTAAACTAATAGTTCTAGTTTGATATTGATCAAGTTTATTTTCAAAAAATAAACAAGGTGCTAAAATAAATAAGAAATTCAAGAATTTTATTGTGAAACAGTTAGTTATTAATAATAACTTATCACCTAGACATAAAGTCCATATTAAATTGTTGCACCAAATTGATCTTGGACATTTATTAAAACACATATACAACAAGTGATGGACACATAAAGAGAGATAAACTCAGTATTGATTATTAGGCGTTGACTACAGATTTAATTACATGAGTTATCAGAATAAGTAAATAAATTGGAATGTTTATGAAGAGGAAGTGAAATTTTACCAAGATTATTTACATAATATATGGATTATGGATGTATATGGATTAATTGAATGAATTAAACTATAAATGATTGTCAGTCGAGAAGTCAATATAAGTCAAATATTTGTAAAAATTTTATAAACAATTTAGTGGTTAACCCTACTCTCTATTTAATGAAACTGTTCTTCACTTATTAATTAACCTTATCTATAATATGGACACATAAGTCCTAGATATATGTCCTCAAGAATGCAGATCTCAAATAGATTAAGCTTCTAAGGAATTGATCTTGCTAAACTTTCATTATTAGTAATAATGGGACAAACATTGTTCGCAAATTAAATAAATTTATATTTAATACAAAAATATTTCTTTTATAAATTCATATTTTAAATATATTTTCTGTTGTATTTTATCTATAATTTTGTGTTATTTATAAAAAAAATTTACAGGAATTGTGTGAATCATCAGAAAAGGAAGAGATTCTTATCTCTATATTACATTCATTTATTTATTATTAGAAGATATTTATACAATTGTTGCTTGGTAATTTGTAATTCTTATGTTCTTTTCCTTATTGCTTTACTGATTTCAGATCATTTGAAGATAAAATATCTACATTCTAAGCTAAAACAAAGTAACCAGGTTAAATTTCCCATAACTATTTCAAAACTAGAGACCTAAGTTGGGTCGGTTTCAGATTCCATTCTTAAAACTTTCGAGTTTTCTAACTTTTTTGGAGTATCGGTTCCTAAAATTTGTCTAACTTTGGGCTCTATTCAAGACTATCTCAATAGAATCGATAAAATAAAATTAATTAAATAATTAAAATAGACTCACAATTAAAAGATGACATCCAATGAAAACGTAACCATAATTTAGTGAAAGTCATTATTTATTCACATAAATTCTATTCTCACAGAAATAATTATCCTTTGATGTCATCAAATTAAGCTTAGAAACCATCGATTTGTAGCTGATCTGTATCTTATCATTGAATTAAAAGATTACTTCTATTAAATGAAGAATAAAAAACGAGTCCAACAAATATATGAAAACTTACATTAAATATATTAATTTTTATCATTTTATAAGTTTGAAACAATTAAAACTTATCTATTAAATAATATTAAATAAACTTTGAAATATTTAACATTATTTCAAAGATAACAAGTATTTAACTAATAGTATTAATTTGTTTACATTTTGAACTCCAATTAAATTAAATTAAATATATTTTAGTTTAAATATGAAAATTGTTGTCAACTCTTATATCAAAACAAATGAATTGTAATTAAGTTTGAATTTGAGGTCAAAATAAAAACTTGCGATTCATTACAGAATTGTTTTTATTAAAGACAATAACAGAATAACAGTCAGCCATTTGTTGATTGAATTATAAACTTGCAACAAATAGGCTTTTCATTGATGAAATATAATACTCTTGTTCATTTATTGAGTTAAACTCAACGACATCTGATATTTAATTATTCATTGAATATATAATTAAATTAAACCTTAAGTCTAACGATTGAATCAACAAAAATTAATGATTTATAAATAGGAACCGAATATAAATGAATTTGTTATTAGAAAACATCAATTAATACTAATTAATAGCATTTCAACATTAAATGAGATATTATTTCACTCACTTTTTTCTCATTAGTATTAAATTACAACAACTTTGAGAAAAAAATAATTTTTAATTGAATTTAAATGTTTTCGTTTGAATTACTTATAAAATAATTCTCAAAATCATTTCATTTTTTTTGGGTTTTAATCAAAAAAAATTTAGTGAAAAAATTATTGAATACTAATTGAAAATTAATGATTAAAACCTTTTTATACAATGAATAAAAAACCATAAATAGATATGAATTGTTATTGAAATTATTATTTGTTAAATTGAATTGAGATTTTCAATTAATGATAAAAACTTGTCCAAGGACATTTCTTGAACTTTATTACAAATAAATAAAAATATAAATAGAATTTTGAAATTCATTTATAATGTTTTCTTTACTTATACTTCTTTACTAATACTTTTTTTGTGAGGTAGGGCTCAGTTGACTGACAGTCAAAACATTTCTTTTGATCTCAAAAGTCCGAGGGATAGACTGTGCTTTCGGTCAGATGGCTATACAATGGCCTAAATACAAATGGTTATGTCTGACAAGGTTTGACTCATATGTCAGAGGTTTGGTTCAGAATTAGCCCGGAATTAACAATTAATTAGGAATATTTAACAACTAATTTAACATTTATTACTTTTATTTAATACAATAAATAGGAATTTCTGTCGAAAACAGATATAATATTTTCGTTAAATGTTTTCTTAGAAGTGTTTATTACTTTTTATAGCTTTATTTTTGTGGCAATAATTTGGTATTTGTTTTGTTTTTTTGTTTTAATAAAAGTTATTAAAAGAAAATGTTATAAAAAGTAAAATCAAATAATTTCTTTTCAAAATAATGAATAAAGTTTTGGGAATTTTAATAAAAGCTATCAAATATTGACAGCTTTTGATTTGACAAGTTTTCCTTGATATCCTTGATAGATTATTTAAGAATTTTCACCTTACTTGTTTGGGAATTGGCTGAAATGACCCCATATTTTGCTGGTTATGTATTTTAGGCTAATATTGTAATTTTCAAACATTTCTAAAATTCATAATTAGAGCTAAAGATTTGACTAAAACCTAATAAACTTTTGCAAAACATAGAATTCAAGGCAAACAACTGTTAAACTACTCTTTGTATATATGTTTTGTACAACACCTGAATATACGTATAAACACACATTAAAAAACAATTTTGTATTTCAAACCTAAAAGTCTCATTTAAAGTCTAAATACGGGTTAAGTTTTCGGTTAGAAATAGAATCAATTTTCTACTCAAAGGGACAAAACTATTATTCAATTATTTAGTCAAAAGAGTTACGACTAAAACATGTGAAGACTTAAAACTTAACTAAAAGTAGAAAAGTTATTCAAATAAGTTTTTTGTTATAAATTCTTTGAAAAATGATAAAAATCTGCGACCGATTACTGTTTCTATTATTACAAAATAGTGTTTTGTTTTGGGAACAGTAGTTAAACATTAGTTTCTAAACTTAATTCGATAATAATTGTCGAAAACAATTACTGTTTTCGCTCAGAAATTTTCAGTTATGGAAAAATAAAATTAGCCTTTTTTTAATGTGTGTTCTATCCAGTGCTCAACTAATTGCTGGTATAAACTATTTCATCAAATATTAGTGCAAAGATTTCATATAAATATTTCAAAAGATATGTTTTGATGATTTAAAGGAGAGTAAACCTCTGCAGAGATCTCATTGAATAAAAAATTTACTAAAAATTCAGTTCAATATATAGTTAAGGACATAACTACCCCGACTCACTTAAACCTTCATAATTATTGAAGAGATTGATCGATCTTAAAGAGGTTTTCACCAAATTGATCTAGAATAATGGGGTGTATTAAAAAATAAATTGGATAAAATTCGATCAAGGTTAAAATGATTTTTTTTATTTTGAATAAAAACTTAAATTTTAATGATAATTTTAATTTAAATATTTTTTATTTATTTTTATACAGCAAAATTAATCAATATATTGATATCTTGTTAATATTTATTTAAAAATAAATAAAACATGTGAATTTTATTAAATTTTGTATGAAACCTTTATCATGATTAAATAATTAACAAAAGTTATGATAAGTGAAAAATGTTATATTTCATCATAAACATTATAATCAAGGTAAAATATCCAATGTGATTAATTGGAAAATGGTTATTATTGATCATGCTAATAAATCAAATTATCTAAAACTTTTTAGAAAAACAAATCATCTTTGCTTAAAATTTATCATTAAAATATAAGTTTTAATTTATCATCAAAAAAATTATATTAACCTTGATCGAATTTTTTCAAATTTATTTTTTATTACACCCCATTATCCTAGATCAATTTGGTGAAACCCGCTTTAATATCGATCAATCTTTTCAATAATTATAAAGGTTTAAGTGAGTCGGGGTAGTTATGTCTTCAACTGTATATAAGGACTACAAATATATATTTATACCCTTAATGATTAATAAATCATTTAATATTTTATTCTGCAATAATGCTTTATTTTTAATTATTTAAAGATTAAGGACTGTATATGATTAATAAGGTAATGCGCATAAGCAAAGAAATTTATTCTAAATAAATTTATGTTAATCATTGCTTAAAGTTTCATTGCTAGTAGAACATCCATTAGTACAATATATTTGTTTGGCATTGAGTGAGCTAAATATAAAATATTAGTTGAATGTTGTTCATTCCTATTCTAGTGTTGAATAAACTTTATATAATATTTAAGAACATTGAATTATATTGAATTAAAATCCTATATCGCCTGAAAGATATGTAAGTTATAAAATTTCTTTCAAAATAATCTACAGTCATTAAAAATACATAGGAAAATAATTCTTGTTATGCGGGTTTGATTTTACTTAGGTTATATTTGGAATTTTTCTACCATATTTATATCACTTATTCAATAATTGCTCTTGTTCATAAAAATATAAATTAATTGAAATCACCATGTAATTTTTTGCCGATTTTAATGATCTAGGTGTCAAATTAAAAATATTTCTTCCTTTATTAAGAAAATATATTAAAACTATAAAAAAATCCCGAAACATTATAAATTAAGATTGGGTATAGTGTGTTGTCTATGTCACAATTAATCAAATTACAATTAACCCTATTTATTTGGTCAATCATTTATAAAATATCTATGATATGGTCATTTCATTATCCGTTTACAGATTTGAAATCGGAAAAGTTGTTTTAATGTAATTAAAAAAAATGGCTAGTTCAAAATTTTACTATTTAGTCAAAATTGCCAAGCTAATTTTATTGCTTAACAAGCATATTTTTAAAATTCCTAAATTTAATATTTAGGTATATTTATATTGTTTATTTTCCAATAAACCGAATTTAAATAACTTTTTAACATTTTGTGTATTTAAATTTTTAGTGAAGCATCCAAACTAGAGTTTTTTAAATCCCATGATAACCAAGATAGTTCAATTTCAAAAATCCGAAAAGGCTTTTTTCTATTTATAATTCTGCATGATATATTTTTTAATATTTTGAATTAATTGATCAGCTTATGAATAACAGGATAATTTATTAATTTTTCATCGATTTTTTACATACCTAACAAAAATTAATGAATTTCAAAAAAATTACATGATGATTTTAAATTACTAATATTTTTTATGAACAAGAACCATTATTGAATAAGTGATATAAATTTGGTCGAAAAATTTCAACTATAACCTAAGTAAAATCGAACCCGCAAAACAAGAATTATTTTCCTATTTATTTTTAATGACTGTATATTACATAATGATTTAATATGTTTTCATATTTATTCATTCTTATTAATTTTAATAGATAATTAAATATTTACAATTTTTAGTAAAGCTGTTAAG
>JAQFZM010003270.1:0-11423 GCA_034695785.1 Galumna obvia
AGGGGGAAATAAGGGGTGGGGGGTATTTTGAAAATGACCAAAAATTGCTTAAAAATATAATACATCAATTTTAAGGCTTTTTCTGCATTATGTGTCTTTATTTAGTCATAATCTAACGCATTTTATCAAATTTAATGCAAAAACCTAAAAATTTTTGGCAAAAAAGGCAATTTTGTAAAATTTTAAAAATTTTTGAGGACAAAATTTTAGCGTAAAAGCATGAATTTTGACGATTATATGCATATAATGAGGGTTTACTTTAACTTTATTCAAAATTTCTTCCAGATTTTGATTTTTTTCTTAATATTTTCTTTTTTTTGCTTAATTTATCGAATTTTTTCCTCTCTTTCTCTAGGGAGGGGTCCTCTAACTCTCGTCTAAAGGGGATTATTTTTCCGATTATTGGCTCCAAGGAGGGGTATTCCGGAATACCCCTCCCCTTTTTCCATCCCTGATTAAGACAATATTTAAAACCTTTATAGAAAAACCCAAAACAATAAAAATTAAGGTTGGGCATATTGTGTTGTCTATGTCACATTTAATCATATTATAACCAGGATCTTCATTTTTCATATGCTAATTAAAACTTTAAGCTTTACAATTGAACGTGCAAATTTTTTAAACATTAAGGCAAAAAAATACAAAACTTATATAAATATTTAAAAAAATTCAAGACCTATTAACTAAAGTCCAATCTGGTCCGAAATTTCAAGGGCAATGATCAATTCCTGTCCGATCCGGAAGAATAGAAAGTGGTGCGGGTCCGGTCCGGTTTCAGTACGATTTGGGTCTCGAATGCAGAGCAACGAATATAATTTAGAAAATTAACTAAATAGAAGTTGCTTTGATAATAAATAATATTATCTTTACTTATACTAGATCTCATCAAACAAATAAAGATAATATTTAGTAAAATTAAACTAGTAATTTCTGTTTCCTGTCAAAGTAAATAAAAACAAATTTTTCTTATTAACTGTAACAAAATTTTTTATTAAATTTTCAATTTAATTCTAATAAAAACTACTATATTAACGGGAAATGATTAAATAATGTTTTTAATTTAAATTGGAGATTTTTTTATTTTAAATACCATCAATTCATTAACAATTTTTTAACACTAGGTACTTTAACATATAGAATCGACGTAAAACCCTGACATGGTAAAAATTTAAGCTAGAATAATTAGTAAAAATCGAATATTTTTATCAAATTGAATTTATTTTATGATAATTTTACAAATTATCTAGTAAATTCATGAATAGGAGCATGGTAAAATCAAAAATAAATTTATTTGAAACAATTATTACAAACAGTAATTTTTAATTTTTAACAACAAATATTTTATTTACTATAATTTTTTAACATGACTTAACTAATTACATGATAAATTAAAAAGGGGCACTTAAATCTGAATTATTTTTGAATTTTCATATCAAGGAATGATCAAGGATAAAAGTCATTAAAAACTGGATCTATAGAATAACCAACATAGTTAAATTGCAATTAGAAATCTTAAAACGAACTGGTAATTATTATCATGTTATGGTTCCGAGTGTTAAATTAATGAAGTGTATTTTAAAAATAAAAAGGAAAGATTATTTTCCCAATAAAAATTTTTAAACTTTTTAGGTATAACCTAAATATACTTATTGAAAAATTTTCAGGTTTATAATAATTTAAAAATTTTTTAGAATAACTTGATAAATTTCAGTTTTTTTTATAATATTATCAAAAACTAATTTGAAAGATTACTCAAAATTATTTGTAATTATAATAATTAAAATATTTATCAAAATTTTTATTTTAATATCTTTGATAAACTTTTAATATTAATATATCAATTAAACTCAATAAAATTAAAACAAAATTTTAGTTAAGATAAATAAATACACGAAATGACCTAATTGTTGTTATATGTATTAATAATTTTAAAATTAAATAATAATTAAGAAAAGTTACAGTTTGGTGCCAAAATAAACAGTGTCTTAACTAAAATATTGCCTAAAAACTAATGATAAAATATTTCCTGAAATCTAAGACAAACTTATGATTAACCATTATTGTGAAATCCATTTAAAAATTTCATAGTTTAAATTAAAAATCATTTCAAAATTCAATGGATTTTTTTGTAACTTTTGCCAAAATAGATATTAAAAAATATATTTTTCCTGAAATATTACCGTTTAATTTGTCAGAAAACAAATAATTATTTCAATCAAAACTGATTATAATCCGAGTCAGTAATTAAGGCTTAGTGATGAGAAAATTGACTCTGAGTTAATTTTAACGCTGGGCAATCCTGCCTAAAAATTAAACTAAAACCCTCAGAATCAAGAATAAAAAGTTAATGATTTTGAATAGAAGGTTAACCCAGGGTTAAACATTTTAATTTCTCACGTGATCGTTACCATAGAAACAACTATGATTTACAAAAATTTAATTAATATTTAATTATTGCTTTTGATTTAAAAAAATTAATTATTTAATTATTCAAAAATCATTTAAAACTAAGTAAAATATTGTTTTAAATGTTTTGAAAAGTGTTTTTAATTGATAATAAAAAATATATGATCTAAAATGAATTGTTAATATGGCATAGAGTATGTTATTAAAATTAAGAGTTCATCCTCAGGGATGACCTTTTGACTCTGGGTTAAGGATGATTTAAAAAAAATTCTCAATCCTTAGGGAGAAGGGTCAAAGGATTTTTTAATGGAAGTATATGTGAACTTTTAAAAAAAATTATATTATTTTTATCTAATAAAATAATCATTGCAAATTAATCAATTTGGCAAAAAAGATTATTAAACTAATCTTATCTAACAAACTCTAAAATCATATATCAATCTAGATACCTTGGTGATTATCAACATTAATTTGCAAAATGAAAATTATTAGAACTAGTCATAGATGATAGGAAAAATTGTTTTTTAATTATTTTGATTATAAATTTCCAAAATTGTTTTTACTTATATTACGAATATTAATAAAATAATGGATTTTAAGTAAAAAATAACAAATAAAATTTTTTAATAGTAAGAAAATTTAGCATGATTAGAGCTAAAATTCTCACCAATGATACGTTATCATTCGCTATACATGGTTAATAAACTCAATAAATTAATAAAAGGTAACACATTTAGGAGAAATCTGAGAAATTCTCAAGCTATAAAGATTTAATTGAAACAACTAAGTAGTCTCAATACTATATCCTTAAAAAAATTTTCTACAAAAAAAGGGAATAAATAAGGAACTTATTATATAAACTGTTATTTTTGCTTAAAATATTTGTAAAATTATTTTAACCTTAAATTATATGCCAGTGGTATAACACTTTAAATGATATTTTATATTAACATAAAATTTAACAATAGTTTTAAGTCTAATTTACAATTTTATAAAAATAGTTAATTTTATCAAAAAATTGCAGTAATGGCCACAAAGGAATAGAAGTAATATGAGCTTAATTCGAACTTGTGCTCAATGTGCAAGGTAATGAGTCAGTTGACTAAAACATAGTTAGGAAATTGTGTTTTGCCTTTGAGTTTATCTTTTATAAAAAAGGATAGGATTTTATTTATTGAAAGTCAATCTATATTTGGAGTCCTAACTGTGCGTTTCTTTTCTTTATTAGTGCCACATGTGTGGCTAACAGCAGACCGACAATTGATTGCAGTCCGGCCTTGCTGTCCGTGTATAGTTTTTAATTAAATAAATTGTTTTTATAAAAGTGTTTGTATTTTTTGCGACTCTCTGAACTTTTTCCTGTCCATATTCGATCTCCTTAAGAGTGGATAGGCACATTTTGGTTCTAGCTTTTGCTCAGATCTACTTCAGCTAGCAACAGCAGATATAACTCGAATACCCCCCATATCGCCAAAAGTCGGATACCAACCTACTAAGAGAGAAGTAAAAAATTTAGAAATAATAATGAAATAACGAAACGTTTTTAAGAAAAAAATGCTGAAATGGTATGCAATAACCAATCACTCATTGATTATCACCAATGATATAGATAAGTGATCTTTCTTCTGATAAGAGACTAATCAACAACTGACCATAATATAAGCTAAGGCTGGTTTATCTGTTTCACCCTAGACCAAGACAGTTCATCAGATACTGCTTTAATTGTAGACTCTACAAACAGATCAAGATGATATAACACACGCGTCAAGGGCCCGACTAACAAGTTTATTACCAGACAAACAGGTATAGGGCCGACTATCAGACCAAAAGTCCAGACAAATAGGACTAACAGTACTTACAAACAGTACAACCTTTCAATAAAAAAACAATATTTTAATAAATCTCCTGTCATTGTGAGTATAGACCTTATAAAAGATTAGTTAAGAGTAGTTTGATCGATAGGGAAAAACTACTCAGATTACAAAATAGTTTAAACTATATATAAAATAATTAATACAAAACTATTAGTAAATATAATTGTAGATTTCCTTAAAATGAGTGACTTCCTTAGATTAAATACTTTTTTATTTAGGAAAAAATGCTGTTCTAAACCTTCAATTAATTTTAAGATCGAAAAAAACTTGAAGACTGTAAAAAAGAAATTGTGACACAACTCTTTTCTCTCCATCCTTTGAGACAAAGGGTAATCGCCGTCGGTAGTTTAACAAAAACGGTTACTATCATCAGTTAATATTAACGTATTAATATATTTTACTATAATAATTAGTAATTTTGTCTGATTAGATCAATTTACTCGATATTTGATTGGTTATACATGACTTTAGTTTTTTAATCAATTGAATGCCTTTTTTGGTCATTTTAGTTACTAAATTTTCTTTTAAATAACAAGTACTTTAAATTTTAAAAAGAAATTTTAAAAACACAAAAATAAATTATTATTTTATATGCAATAATAAGTAATTCAATATTTGATGTTTTGTGTAAGACTTTACAGTAAAATACATCACATACAGATATTCAAAACCCACAATTTCATAACAAACAAATAATTTAATGTTAAAGGTTATAACAAACCAACTAATCTATCAGTCTATGTTCATACATAAGAGATATTCATAACACACAGCTTCTACTATACTTTTAACAATACTAAAATGTAAATTATTATAATAATATATTAGATATTTTGTTTTATTTAAATTTTAAAAATTTGATTTAATAAAATATTTTAAAATTAAATTTGAATTTTACAAATAATTTCAAATTAAATTTTAGGATAATTTTAAATTTATTCAATGTTTCAATTTGTGTTAATAAACTCAAATATAAGATTTCATTCATTATGGAATTCCTTTTTGCCTGCTATGAACATTGTGTGTTTTGAACTAATTTCCCTGGAATCTGCTAATTCATAACCAGGGATGGCAATCGGGAGGGTGGTATAGCTCAAATATCTCCTGGGATCGACGGCATACACCCCCATAGCATTGGTGAGAAAATTAGGGGGAAAAAATTGTTAAAATAGCAAATAATAAGAGAAAAATTGAAAAAACAGCTGTATTTCATAAGAAATAGTATAATACATAATGAAAACTGATAAAAATGTCAAATTTAAAATTTTTAATGTATATCCAAAATGCATAAATAAGCTGTAAAATTGAAAATTTGAACTTAAAATTTCAGATTTTTTTGCAATAAATTCACAGTTTTTTCGCTCAAATATGATAGAATAAGTTAAATAAAAATAAATTGTATGCATAAATGCAAGAAAATACTTATTTTATGTACAACGGCCATTTTGAAAATACCCCCTCCCTATCGCGAGAAAATCTGTCAAAAATAGCAATACCCTCACTGTGAAGTTGATCATGGCCATCTATAATTCATAATACAACTTCTACTGTATTAAAGATAATTTCATAAACGATTACATTCTAATTCAAAAACTGTAATTTTGACTTTAAATAAAATTAATATTTATCGAAATTTTAAAATTTTATAATTGGGAAAAATACAAGAATGATTTTACTTTTATATTAACAATTTTATATTAAATTAAAACTTAAAGCTTAACAAGTTAAATTTATCTCTAAAATTTAAATAAATTTTAAAGCTAAATTAATTAAAATTTTTTTGATTAATTATACATAATTTTGGTAAATTAAATGAATTTTAAAATAAAGAAATTTAATTTTCAATTTTTTAATAATTATAGAAATTAGAAAACTTTTAAAAACTTGTGAATGTACTATAAAATTTTTTAATCAAAACATATTCATAAATAAATTAAATATATCAGAATTAAATTATTCAATTTTTTCAATAATTACTAAAATATATTCCAAAAATATTAATTAAAATTAAATATTAAATAATTCACTAAAACAATTAAAAATAATTTATAATTAAATCGAATAGAAAATGTTATTTATTTGAACGATCTAGTTTGGTTTAAGTCTCAAGCAGATGCCTTTCAAGTTATTAAATTTTTTCATATGATTTTGTAGCATATTTAAAATTTAATTAACAGAATGTTTAAAAGTTAATCAATTTATCTTTTTATTATTTTTAGTTAAAAAAATTGTTTTATTTAGATAATTATATTTAAAGAAAAAATAATGTTACAAATTTTTTTATTAAGCAAATTGTAAATGATAGACGATAAATTTGTAATTAGAAGATTAATGAAAAATCATTTATTTTTCCTAAATAAGCTCTTAAATAGGTTAGAAAATTCCTTCAAATAGGTAGTTAAAAGGCATTTATTTTTTATTGAAAATTATAAAATATTTTAGTTTTAATCTTTAAAACAATGAATAATTGGTTATTTTCGTAGGTTTTCTTCACTGAAAAGAATTCTTTTCTCACTTAAAATGTAATTATAATTCGAAAAATTTCTTTCGATATAACAATTGTTGATCGGACAGAATTTAAATAGAGACATATATTATGGATTCAATTTTATGTCAATCTTGACATTCATTTCTACATTTAAAATATAATTTATTATTTTGATGTTTTTAAGACCTATATTTTTATTTAAAACTTGATACAAGTTATTAAATCTATTTTGAGTCATTACTTCGAAAGGAATTTGACATTGAGTTATGATGGAGTCGACTATTTTTAGGTTATCATTTAAGGGCAAATCATTGCTTTGAAGTTTAATCAATCTTTAGATAAACAATTATAGTTTTTCATTATAATAAATTATAGTAAACATCAAAACAAATTTTAGATCAGAATTCACAAAATTTTGACAGTTCTGAAAATAAAAACTAAGGTTTTGTTTATATCATTTAATTGAATATTTAAGACATTGCAAAAACTATAATAAGCCTTTTCATTTGAAACTATTCACATTCTTTGGTTTAGGCATTTAATAGCAAGAATATTTGAATAAATGAATCACAAATTGTAGAATAATTTATAAGTTTCCATAATTTTTTTGTTATTTCTTCATAAATAACAAAACCATTTATTAGTTAGGTATTACTCAAATAGTCAGGTACGCACTAAATAAGCATTTATAGGCAAAATAAAAGTCGGCTTAAATTTTCTCAAAAGTATGCCACTGCTTTGGCATATTTGTTATACCCCTTAAAACTTGGTTAGCATGCACTTTATTCCTTAAAGTAATTACATGCATATATTTTTCTGATCTACCTATCAACTAGAAACTACATAGACCATTGAAAGGCGCCTCCGCTGTTTGTTTGAGAAACCTACCATCATAAAACTTTTAGATGTATTTTATGGATGTAATCAATGAGTTTCAATTTTTTTCATTAATCATCATGCTTTTTATATTTCAACGTTTTTTACAGGCTTTATAAGAATCAATAAATTATGATTTAAATACATTGCCTGAATTTTTTCCAGAAAAATAATCATTTGTTTATTATTAATTTAATCAAATAAGATTTTATTTTCAATTTAAAAAAGAAATTTGGTTTACTTATCAAATCATTTTCAATTTTAGTTTAAGATTTCATATAGAATTTTGAAAACACTAATATATTACATTTGAATATTTTATTTAAATTAAAAAAATATTTTGAGTGAGATGTTAATATTAATTGAAGCAAGATAAATAAAATCAATATTCTATCTAATAAATTATATCGTGAATTTTATAGACAATGATAAATATTTTGTTTTATATTTATAAGAATATTGTTATATTAAAACAATTTAATTTGTTTAAATATTTTACATGATTTATGCTTAGGAACCGACAAAGTATCATTATTTACAAGATTTTACTTAACTAATTTTTTTAAATTAAATGTAGTGATATTATTTTAAAGTTACGGTGAAATGTTTTTAGATAAAAAATTTTTATTATCGCTCCACCCAATCATAAATAAATAAATTTTAGAATAATCTTGCAGTAACTAGAAGAAAACATTACAGTTTATAAAAAAATAAATTATTGGATAACTTATTTGTATCAGCCAAATTTAAATAACTTGGGAAATTCTAACAATTGTTAGATATTTTATCAAATAGCGATTTATTAATATTTTATTAAGGCCTTCAAAATTATTTGAGATTCTTTATTACAACTCTAATTAATTGCTTTGGGTACTGTTCATTTAAATTAGGGGTATCTAGGGGTTTCCTATTATACACTATTGTATTCATTAAGAATTTTTTTTTCGTTTTAATTTTAATATGGAAAATTACATTATCGCCAATAATTTTTGACTCAATTGAGATATTATTTCAAACACCAGTTTTTCTTGACTTTTATCCTAGATCATTCCTTAATATGAAGAATCAAAAATAATTCAAATTTAATTGCCCTTTTTAATTTATCATATGATTTGTAAAGTCATTTTTAAAAAAATATAGTAAACAAAATTTTTGTCATTAAAAATTAAAAATTACTGTTTGTAATAATTGTTTAAAATAAATTGATTTTTGATTTCACCATGCTCCTTAACATGAATTAAATTGATAATTTGTTCAATTGTCATAAATTAAGTTCAACTTGATAATAATATTTGATTTTCACTAATTTTTCAAGCTTAAATTGAGACTGGTAATTTTTACCATGTCAGGAATTTAAGTCGATTTTATATGTTAGGAATCATAGTGTTAAATTATACAGTTTCAATAAAATCATTCTAGTAAAAACTTAAGAAGATCAATTCAAATTTTCAAAATTTTGAAATTTGCCTTGTTATATTATCTAAACAGATTAGAATATTGAAAATTAAAAATATCCGTATCCAATCATATTTGATTAAATTTCAAATTATCTTAAAATATTTGAAATATTCTGTTTAATTTCTGAGAAATAGGCACCAATAATTTTAGAAAAAAGTATACTAGATACAAAAAATTTGTTGGAAAATTAATAATCATAAGAAAATTCCATAGTTGAGATTTTAAATAAATTATATTATACTTATCCGTTCAGAACGAATCGAAAATACCATAATTTCTTTCAAGATCAAGAGTTTGATGTCTTCTGTGACCATAAACTACTTTTAATGCTCACCAATTTAAGAAAATTAAGAAATGCATGAATTACTCGATGGGGAACATCATTGTCAGCCTATAAGTTCATCTTTGAATACATCAAAGGAAGAGATAATGTCATCGCATATAGTTTGAGCCGTTTATGTTTTGCATACGAAGGAGCTCAACAAAACCCCAAATCATTTGAAAGCCTAGACTCTGAAGAACTTATCGAAGCTTTAGAAAAATATGCATACGGATATAGAGAAGACGAAGAGAACTTGACTGTTATAATCTCGAAAGGGAATGTGAGTCACTTCTCCTCGAGTTATGTGCCATCGATGACGACAACGATATCAGTGATAACGTGATTCGCGTCGCATAAACCGATGATACGTTTTGCCAACTAATGAGAGAAAGTTTGGCCTCAACACTTAAAGAACAAAAAATTTGAAAACTAATTCAAAATAATTGATGGCATAATTTACCGGATGAAGAAGAAGGGATTTAAAGAAGATCAATTGCTTCAAACAGCCCACAGACAGCTTCACTAAAGCCGAACAGATCAAAACACTTCACGAGAGTGTTCACGATGGGGGAAATCAAGGCTATTTATTTTGATTAGTAATACAATATAATTTTAAGAATTTATTTTTTATTTTAATAATATTAATGTGATTAAAGAGATCGAAAGTAGTAATTTTATTAATTTATTTATAGTAAAAAGGTTTATTTATTGATTTATTTTTTTGATTAAAAAGTAAAGTATATTGTAAATAATTTATTTTAAATAATTTAATTAACAAAAAATTTATAATTAATTAATTTTGTAAATTATTTTTTTGAATTCACTTTTTAATTAGATTATTAATATAGGTTTTTAATGAAATAACCAAAATAAGGAAAACACATATTCATATACATTTTTATTCTTTAGAAATGATTTTATTTATTATACGCTTAATCAATATTTTTATTGTTTAATTTCAAAATTATTAATCAAAATAGTTAATGAGTAAAACATATGTTTTTAAATCCTATTTAATAAATAACATATAATAATGATCAAGTTATTTTATTTGATAACTTATTGAAATTAATTGACTTAATATTTTAGGTTCAAATAAACATGTTATCATTAGTTAAATAATATTTTTAAATAAATTAAATAATTTAAAACTGTAACTTAAGCCTTATTCAATTTTAAAATATATTTATGTTCAAAAAAAGTTTATTTTGATATTTGGGCAAATGGATATATTTTTTAATTAATTTGTGTTCTAATCACCATTTATTATTTAACAATTGTTAAGAATTGTTTAATGTACTATACTTTACTATAGATTTAATAATCTGAACAATTTATGTGATTATTTTTTGTCTTTTTATTAGAATAATCTTCAATTTATTAATATGAAAGAATATTTTGAAACTGAAAAAAATTATTAATTATAAAAATGAGAGATTAATAAAATATTTTTAAATACCTTATTTAAATGTTTATTATTTGTTAAAATAAATTTTTCCTTTAGTTTGAAATTTTTAAATAAAAGATATAAACTGTATATTTAAAATTAATAAACTTAGTATACTCAACAGTATAAATACATTAATGATGTTTAATCAAAATAGTTGTGTTTGTAAACTTTATATAATATATCCAAACATTTTAAAACTCAAATTATATATTTATTAAAATAAATAATGTAAATCAAACATCAATATAAAATTATTTATATCAATTCATTAAATATAAAATACAACAATTCCTAAAGCGCACCAATTAAATATAATCAGGGATGGCCAATGGATTTTCTAGGGTGGGGAGTTATTCAAAATAACAACCACTAGAATGAAAAATTTGGGAAAATTCCCCCTTAGGACGAAAATAAGGTACCTCCCTAGAGAAAAAGAGAAAAAATAAGCAAAAATTTAGGAAAAATTGTCGGTAATAGTAAAAATTAAGAGAAAAATAAGTAAAAAGCTGTAATTTTTATGAAAAATAACTTAAAACTTAATAAAAACGC
>JAQFZM010003271.1:0-11421 GCA_034695785.1 Galumna obvia
TATATAACGTAATATTTATCGCTTATTTTGGCGCCAAAATGTTATCATTGTGTACATGAATTACGCCATTTTTAGTTGAATATAATGGGAATCCCATTGAATATACGAAATTTCCTTGGAGAAATTTTGGTGAGAAATTTCTAGAAAGTTTCTCATAGAAAATTTCTCAGAAATTTCTCTTTTGCGAACAATAAAAATATTAGTCAAAATTGATAAAATATCTTATAATAAATTAAATATCAATTATCAGATCAATATCAATTTCTCTTGTAAATTTATACAATAAATTACTCTATATTTTATCAAATATTAAACGGAAAACCAAGAATGTTTAGTAAAATAAATTTATCAATATAAAGTTAAATTTAAATGTTAATGTATAAAACTTTATAACTGGCATTTTACTAGTATCTGTTAATTTACTTATTATTCACAACATTTATTTGTTTATTTTGCATAAATTTCTGGAAATTTTATGAATATTTCTCTTCTTATCTAAAGGGAAGGATCAGACTTTTCGCTAAATATGAAGTATTCGGGCTATAATTCTATTAATCATTCCAGCGTGAGTTGAGGTTTTAATATTTTTAGGGAAATAATATTTCTCTTGCAAATATTTTTTATACTCAATTTCATTTTGAAACAAACTATCATATTTTATTAAACATTTATTTACCTTAAATTATGAAATTATTGCAGTTAAATTACTAGCAAATATCTATTTTTAGATTTTATAAGGAAAATAATTTATTATACAAAATTTTATCTCATCATCTCAAACAATGATCAACCAATTTGGCAAAATATAATTTAATTTTTTCCAGTGTTTAATAAAATATAGTTATCAATGATCTTAAGTTTAGTGTTTGAAAAATTTTAAAAGCTGCGTTCTTTTATTTTAATATACATGTATATAACATTTATTATTATAATGTAAAAATGCATTATATTTTAAATATTAAATATTTTGCTAATATCTGAGATCTAAAAAATTAATTTCTTTATAATTTAGAAATTTTTTATTTAGCTCATTAGTACATTATCGAATCAATTATTACATACCGAAATTGTGTTGATTTGATCAGGAAAGTATTCATTTACTAATAACATTGTTTTGTTGTTTAGGAAAAGTTTTTGACTAAATTCATCTAAATTTTGGAGAAGTATTTGTCTTTGACCAGGATAATCCATATTAGTTGATATAAACTTAATGATTAATAAATTGATTAAATGAAAATAATTCAAAAATTTGAAAAAACTCAGTATTAAACAATTGAATTTATATGTAAAGTGAAAAATAATAAAGCAAAACATATGAATTAGAAGATTATATGCGAATTTTTTATTCACAACTATAGTGTACAATAGACAATAGACAATGGATAATAGATAATAGATAATAGACAATAGACAATAGACAATTTACAAAGTACAATAGTCAAATATTACAAATCATACAGTAGTGATCAATTCTTACTGGGACAACTTAACAAGCTATATTTCTCAAACTTTTTATTGGAATGTAACAAAATTTTGCATGCACATATATTGACTCACTCCATTGTTAAAAATGAAGTTAGTTTTTTAAATATTTATATTAGAGGTTCAAAATATTTTTAAACTACGTTTTTAAAATTATTAAAAATTGGTCAATTTCAATTCGGTAAATAGCATATTTCCGAAAATTTAATCATTTATCATTATTTTCAATATTTTTGAGGACATTTGACTTTGTCACTAAAGAATAACCTTGCTATTTTGTTCAAGACAATAATATTTTTAAATTACTTTTACCAAAGAGACAAAACATACTTGTTTTGTTTATATTTTATTAGCAGTGATGGCCACGATGGGGGTATAGGGTTATCCCCCCCCCCCCCAGAGGCACGAAGAATTTTAATTCAAAAATGCAATAAAAAGCTGACCCTCCTCTTAACTTTCTTACTTTTTAAGCTAGCTCAAATTTGAAATTTTTCTCTAATTCTAAGCATAAAATAGATTAATATTTTAAATAAAAATTGTTTATTTAATGCTTTGATTTTGAATTATTTTATAAGATTGTAATATGTATTAAATACCGTGGCCATCACTGTTTATTAGATTATTATTATATAATGAAATATTTTACAGTTTTTAAGAAATGCAAAAATATTCATTCGTTATAAGAATGCACTGTTTGTTTAATAAGTTTAGCGAAGATATTTCAAGGAACTCGTTATAAAGGGCACAATCTTTATAGTAAATGTCAATTTGGTCCCCTTTTCTTAACACTACTTCGCAATAACGAAGTACTCATTATATCGAGGTTTACTATAAATAGGTTACACTGTATTTGAATAAATTTAAAGCTACAAGTTAAAAAAATATCAATACAAAGTTTCATTAAAATATCAATTTGTAAATTATCATCAATTAAAATAATTTGATCATGGATTAAAATTTTCAAATTTATTTTTATAATTCTACAATTATTTTTGATTATTTTATTGAAAACCAGGTAAAAATCCATTTATTCTTTCAAAAGTTATAGAGGTTTAAGTGATTTAACATAGTTCTGTCCTTGACTTTATATCGCAATAATATCGTTATTATTGGAATTAATACCTGACAACAATAATATATTTTATTTGGCGACGGCTCTATCTAATATCTGGCGCCAGTCAGTTATAAGTATTTGGTTTACGTGTTCAATAGTGGAGACTCAAGTATATGTAAATAATTTTAATAATTTTAAAAATAAATAGTTAATACATAGTTTGCAATAGACAATAGACAATATATAAAAGACAATTTACAATAGACAATAGATAATAGACAATATACAATAGACAATTGAAAAATCAGATGAAAAATCAATTCTTCCATCATTTGTTAAAAATTTTACTTCAGAGAGGAATCGAATATCGCATTTAAAACAATTATTTAAGCATATTTCACATAAAAATTCAATTTCATAGAAAGACATTAACTTATTTCTCAGTCATCCAAACGATAGATACTTTTTTATGAAACGAATAACCACTAAATGGAATATCATTAAAGAGTTAAACAAGATTTGAAGGCAAAGCCATTTCCACTACATTTACGAGATTTTATCAGTGAGTTAGCCGAAAGAATAAGTGAGAGGGCTGGCAGACTGAATGAGTTTGCGGGTAGAATGAATGAGAGGGCCGGTACACTGAGTGTAGGAGAAGGTAGAATGGGTGATAATGCTGGTAGACTGAGTAAGGGAGATGGTAGGATGTGTAAGGGGGCTGGTAGACTGAGTGAAAGGACCGGTGGAATTGGTAAGGGGACCGGTAGACTGAGTGAGTGCACCAGTAGAATGGATGGGAAAACCAGTAGAATGGGTGAAAAGGTTGGTAAATTGAGTGAGAAGGCCGATAGAATGGGTGAGAGAGCTAAAAGATTGAGTAATCCGGTAGAATGGCTGAGAGGGCTAGTAGACTGAGTGAGAGGGTGTGAGACTAGTGTATCGGTTGCCCGGTAGAGTGTTTGGGTACGTCGGTAAAATGTATTGGTGAGTCGGTAGATTTGGTACATAAAGTAAACGAGATCAGTGAGTGGGTGGGTAAGTAGACTGGGTAAGAGGGACGGTAGACAGAGTGAGAGGGCCTGTAGACTGGGTAAGATGGCCTGTGGACTGGGTGAGATGGCCTGTGGACTGGTTAAGATGCCCGGTAGAATGGTTGAGGGGGTCAGTGGCTTGACTGAAAGTGCTGGTAGACTTAGTAAGGAGGACTGTGGACTGAGTGAGAAGGCCTGTAGAGAGGATGGGTGGTTATGTAGACTTGGTGAATGGGTCGGTGGCCTGGTTGAGTAAGCCGGGCGGCCGGGCGGGCAGGTGGGTGCGAAACGATTACATATACTACACTTTACTACGTAAATGTAGTGAAAAATTATACTGAAACAATAAGATCAATTAAAACTAAAATCTTTCAAGCTTATTTTGCAGAATTCGATTTTTCAGGTAATAACAAATCACTTAAATATAAATTAACTGATTTTTATATCAATATCGAAGCCATTAAAGTATATAATATACTTTTAGATTTGTATAAGAGTGACATCACTTCTGCAGCCAAAGATTTCATCATTTTTAAACTCATTTTGGAGAACTAAAACTTTATAAATCCTTAACTAATCAGACATTAACTGCTTTTGGCTGCTTTTCAATCGGAAAATATTTATATGAAAACCAAGATTATAATCATTCTTGAAAGTGGTTAAATCTTGCCTTTAACCGATATGACATCGAAACTAAACATTAGCTGAAATTCTTGAATATCTTTCAAATATAGAAAATCATTTAAGTGAAGATAAAATAAGTACTGATTCTAACTCAAATGAACAAGATGATTTTATTACAGAAGAGGAAATTAAAGAAATAAGTGACACATTATGTCAGGAAAAACAGTTAATGAAAGAATCCGTGAAATCAGAGCTTAAATGTTTTTATTTAAATACAAAATCGGAACCATATTTACTATTGACTCGAATCAGAGTCGAAGAGCTCTATCAAAGACCACAAATTCTAATGTTTTCAAATTATTTGAGTGTAACAGAGGTTCAAATTATGAAAAACCTCGCCAATCCTTATATGACGAAAATGCGTATTTATAATGATAACAACGAACAGGTCTACATAGAGGCAGCAGAGTGTGTCTTCCTTTCTGATGAAAATCATGAAAGCATTGAAACAATTAGTAAAAGTATTAGTTTAATAACAGATCTTTAATATTATTTAAATTTATTCACAACTCTTTTCTATACTAACAAACGCCACGACAAAAGTAAAAACCGGCAAACTCTTAGGAGACAAATAAAATAAACCCCTTGACAAATATAACAAACACTCTTAGAAACAGTGTGATTCCCGAAGTCAAAATCCCGAGAACTTTTGTTCGGATCGAAAAGTTGTCAATTAGTAACTTGTTGTTCGGATGAGTAGAACATTTATTGGTTATTGACCGTTTGGCCACCCGTGAGACCAAAATTTGTGGGTTATTTAATGTCTATAATGCAAGAATGTCGAAAGCTCGAGGCTCTAGGGGTGTGTGGTAGGTTAGGATATTTTGGGAAAAATCCTAGGGGGGTATTAGGGTAGGGTATTTTTTAAAAACCTCAAAAACGTCTATTTTTGCACTATTAAGCATGTTACTGCTATTTTAGGCTATTTAAACGTTATTAAGTTCTATAATTATCATTCATTCATGCTACTTCATTCACAAAGCTATATTTTGCCAATTTTTCACTTAAAAATAAATTTTTTGAGTAAAAATTGCAATCAAATATCAATAATTTTGATAAGAAATTTCAATCTAAATGATTTTTAACTCAAAATATTGTCAACATTGCTAATTTTCTTTAAATATTTGCCAATTATTTTCTAAAATTTTTGCAAAATCGGGGCCGGCGGTTGGGTCCTATTTTTAATTTTTTTTCTAGGGGGGAAGGTATATTGCCAATTTTGGTTTCGTAGGGGGGTATTCCGGAATACCCCATCCTCCTTTCGCCATACCTGCTATAATGTTATATTCTTATATAGTATTTTATTAATTACTATTGTTTCGATTAATATATAGAGTAATCCGTTCGCTGTTTGTTATATTTGTCGAGGCGTTTGTTTTATTATTCTACTAACAGTTTGCCGTTTTTTACACTTGTCGTGGCGTAATAGAAAAGAGTCGTAAATAAAATGTTGAATTATTTTTTAAAAAAATATCAAGCTAATTAATATTTTCGATCTGAATGCAATGGGAACAAATGCTGATCATTTAAATGTTGTACATTACAATGTGGGCGGTTTATATGAAGTTCACGATGATTCAGGGTCAATTAATGTAGATGATCATGCTAGAATAGCTACTTGGATCAATTATTTTTCTGACGTGAAAGCGGGTGGGGCTACAGTTTTCCCTTTACTTGATGTCAGTGCATTTCCTAAGAAATATTCGGCCCTTTTTTTATAATTTTTTGAAATCAGGGAATTTCGACCTAGATATGGCTCACCCTGAATGTCCTATTATATATGGAGAAAAGGCATTGCTGTTAAATGGATACTCTTTGCAGGACCGGAATGGAATCCTAAATGGTATGACAATGAAAATGATTACTACTTTAAAAATAAATGATTTTATTCTTAAAATTATATTATACAATTATATTATATAAATTATATATAATAACAAGGTTTGAAATCAAACCAATAGCCCCTACATTTAGGAGAATATCTCAAAATAGTTAATTTTTAACAAAAGGTTTGTTGACTTAGGATAAAAGTTTCAATCCTAAAGCTTTTTTAGGTACAAATTTAAAATAATGGGTAATTATGAATTTGACAAAATTTTTAAACAGTTAATTTAGTTTCAAAAACATTTGATAAAACCACTTCCTATGTTAATAATACTTTGATATTAGGCATATTGTTTTAGTAGTGTCATAAGTCTCAAATGAAATCTACAAATAACATTATTGAATCTTCTTTTGCTCATCGAACAAATAACTGGTTAAATAGAACCTAACCTTGATTATAGGTAATTCAAATATAAGTGTCAGAATTGTTGACACAAAATAAGAAAAAATAACAAAAGTTTGAAAAAAATCGGAAAAATAGTAATCTATAAAATATGTCCATGCTTGAATTAAAACCAAGAAAACCAGAAAATAAGGAAAGTGTGTGTAAATGCCAGAGATAAGCCATATTCATTGAAATGCGAAAAGGACGCCACCATGATGATTTAAGAATTCTAGTCAGTTTATTATCTCGTTGAGCAAGATCATTTACATAATATATCATTAGAAATGATATAGAAGAACTATATAAACTAGAATACAAGATAATTGGTCTCGAATAAATCTGTAGCAAGAGTAATTAATAATGAAATCAACATCATTAGTTTAATACAGCGTACAGCTAGCTTTGTATATTTGCTCTTGTAAAACCTTTACAGGTAACCAAACTAGATTAGATATCCAAAATATTATACCATTAATATAAGCGGGTAAATATACAAATGGTTGAATATAAAATTTTGTAAAAAATATTCTAGAATATTTTATATTAATTATCAAATAAGAATTTATTATTATTAAGGTACTTACGGTAAGAAAACAATACTGGATTAATAAAAATTTGAATTATTCTAATATATATTTTAAAAATTTAAAGTTAAAGTTGCGTCACATATTTAGTAGTAAT
Organism: Galumna obvia; assembly: GCA_034695785.1. Classification (NCBI taxonomy): domain Eukaryota; kingdom Metazoa; phylum Arthropoda; class Arachnida; order Sarcoptiformes; family Galumnidae; genus Galumna; species Galumna obvia. The sequence continues at coordinate 7,202 of JAQFZM010003271.1, forward strand.
TGATAGATAGGAAATCTTAAGTTAATTTCTACAAATTATTTTCAAATAATATTCGAAATACAAGTAAAATTTGCTTGAAATATACTTTTGTTGATTAAAATATTAATAATTGTAATAATAAATTATTATTGATGAGAAGGAAGCTTAGCTAGATTAATTGCTGATTATATAAAAAATATTGTTTATAAGATGATTAATTTTAACATTAAAATTTGTCCTGGAATATTTCTTATTAAAAAAACAAAAAGAAAATTAAATTTTATTAGCTTTTACTATGTTTGGCAATAATTTAAATATTAATTATATACTATAAATATTATAATAGTATAATCTATTTTTATAATTGCCGAAAAGTATCAAAATTTCATTAATTTATAATACTTGCGGGTCTGGCGGTTTTTTGCGGGTTCTGCGGGCTGGGGCGGGTTTGTAAATCTTATATGTCTGCGGGTTTAAAAATCTCATGGCGGGTTGGGTGCGAGTCTTTAAAATGTGTCCTCTTTGGCAGACTACTTGGTAACTTACAATGGGGGGAAAAATGAAACAATTTTCATATTATTGGAATTGAAAATTTGCCATTAATTGTGAAATGTAAATCCATTGGAATAATAAATCGAGAAACTAACTACGATGGCGATTATATTAAACAATAAAGATAATAAAATTCCCATGCTAAGTTTTCTTTAAATGAGGATATAGAAGTTTATCTTTAAATATTGAATATTAATATAATAAATCAAATTAAACCTTTAATGACCCATATTAAAATCGGAGTAATTAATATAAACTGCACAAGAACAGGTGTATACCAAGTATGTATAAGGCACTAGAATTTAAATAAATTTTTAAATGTTAAAAATATGTAAGAATATATTAAGTGTAATTGTAAAGAATAATTAAAGCATAAAAAATGAGATGTGCAAGACAAGTTAATCAAAGGAAAAATAAATCCAAACCGGTTCTCTTATTTGAGAAAAATTTATGACGAAAAAGAGATAATAATAGAATTGGAACAGACTTTAGTTAAATTTTTTTCAATCAATATATTGTATGGAATGAATTCTGTTGAATATATCACTGAAAATAAGAAGAGATAAAATATTGGCGCAATTAATATAAAACGTTCCAAATAGAATCTTGCAATAAGTTTAGCCATATTTATTTGTGGATTTTCGCGAAGTTTTTGAAAGAACCATTTGCTAGATGAAATGCCATTACCCGTCCAACCCATGGATAGACCAAAACTAGCATAAACTAATAAAAAATATGCACGATAATCTCCTATTAATAATATCGAGGTAAGTTTATCATAAAAACTATCAAAAACCAAATGTAACATGAATAGAATAGTTATCTGTGCTGGTACTCGTAGTCCTTCGATTAATTGCGTTGGGTTATGAAAGGTATTCTTCTTTTCCAAATTTTTAGTTACATTTCTTGTTGATAATAATTTTATATTATTCACAATTGAGAAATGTGTAAAAATATTATTATTGTTGATTAACTTGGTCAAATGAAGTAAAGTCGAAATAACATTTAAAATTATTATAAAGAATATAATAAAGAAATATATTGATGACATATTAATAATTTAATATTTGTGAAGGAATTAATATTGTTAAACAAATTATACGAAATATAATAATGAAATTTAACCAAATGAACGATATTAAAACATATTTAAGTTAAGTTTTTTATAAAATATTTTGATATTTAACACCTGATTTAATTATATATTTTTATTTTCCTATACTGAATGAATTTATAAAAATAAAATTACTAAATTATGACAAAAAAATAAAATTAATAAAATAAATAAAATAATAAAATAAAAGTTTTGAAGGCATCGAAATATTTATCTATAAATTAAATAACAAATTTTGTTAATGATTTTAACCTTGCTAAATTTGATGCCTTCTTTTAATTGTTTTGCATATTATTCTTATTACTTAATAATAATTAACTCATAAAAGTTTTTGTATTATTCATACTTCTGTTCAGTTTTTGGTCCCTCTCTTTATGTTCAGTTAAATCAATAAATAAGTTTCAAAAACTTAAACCTCTAAATATGTTCCCACGGAAAGCATACAAATTGTTCCGACAATTAGCCATTTGAACCATTGCCCACTCATATATTATTCTTTATCTAATATTGTGTTAAAGGTTATGTTTTTAAAAATTTTATGCTTCAAATTTTCATTTCCTTTAAATTTTTTGCAGATAAAACACTTATTTTAATGGATTTTACGAAAGTTATTAAATACTTTTAATTGTTTGAAAAATATTGAGTTTAGACATTTAAGTTGAAATCCACCTCAAAATCAAAGTTCAATTCTCGGAATTGGAATTCAACTCTATTTTCATGTAACACTCATTCCGTTTGGGTGCATTTTCTTTGCGTATACTTTACACTGTAAAGTTTACAGTATAGTTATGTTGCGTTCATTTATTGCTTTAATGAAAAATTTTCATAAAAATATAACTAAAATTTGTGTTTTAAGACATAGTTTTGTTAAAATATGTAAATAATATTGTTAAAGAAGTTATACGAATTGAAATAATGAATTTTATCAAAAGAACGATATTAAAACATATTTTAGTTGTTTTTTTGTAATATATTTTGATATTTAACACCTGGTTTAATTATTATTTGTAATTTTTCTATACTGAATGAGTTTTTAAAAATAAAATTACTAAATTATGACAACAAAATAAAATTAAAAAATAATTAAAATAATAAAATAAAAGTTTATTTAATTTAATAATATTAATGTTTATATTAGAAATATTATAAGATTTAATTAATTTTCTTTTTTCTCATCAAAATTTAAGTATAAGAATTATTGACATAAAATACATAATCATAAAATAAATTGGAAAAATTATTGGAAATAATAATATTCTATTATAAATAAGTCTATTTCTAGGCAAAAGGTTATGATAATGATCGACCAGCATTCGTATACATACAGTATTGGCCTTTTTACGTGGGAGTAAATTTGTATCTGTATCTACGCTAATATTTATTATAATTTAATTCCATTTTAACCCCGACTATGGTTTTGCCTAAATATTCTAACAATAAATATTTTTAAATTTTCTTGTATAATTATCTTATAATTTAAGATATAATATCTTTTTCTCTATCTTCAAGAATTTAACGGATATAAATTAAATTAGGTAATATCCATAAACTAGATCAAATTTAAGCTTATAGGTGTTATTTAGTTTTACAATATTCTTATCAGTTTTGGAAAAATCAGCTTGTAAATTTGAAAATTTTAAAAATTCGAATTGATCATATTCATATGTTTCTTAACCAATTTTAATGAAACAAGTTGCGTTTGATGCAATATAAAATTCTTTATTTGTATACCGAGTTTCATTGAGCAGTCTTAACTGAATTCAAAATTATGGGGTATAAAGTAATTTCTTATATTGAAAAATTCAATTAAAAATACACATTAAGACAAATTTTTCAACTTTCTTTTTATATACAAAATAACTTTATACACCATAATTTTGGCTGCTCAATGAAACTCGGTAAACAAATACAGAATTTTATATTGCATCAAACGCAAATTGTTTCATTAAAATTGGTTAAGAAACATATGAATATGATCAATTCGAATTTTTAAAATTTTAAATTTTACAAGCTGATTTTTTCAAAACTGATAAGAATATTTTAAAACAAAAAAGCACGTATAAGCTTAAATTTGATCTAGTTTATGTATATTACCAAAATTAATTTATATCCGTTAAATTCTTCAAGATATACAAATAGACACATTATCTTAAATTACAAGATAATTATACAAGATAATTTAAAATTATTTTATCCTAAGAAAATTTAGAGAAAACCATAGTTGGGGTTAAAAAGGAATTAAATTCTAAAAAATATTAGCGGAGATATAGATACAAATTGAGTCTCACGTAAAAAGGCCATGACTTTATTTTAATACTTTAATATGATCTATGGTAACCTTTTCTTGTTCTAGCAAGGACTTTGCAGTTATCTATCACATCCACATAATTTGAAAGGATTACTGTATTATTAGTAATAAATCCAATCTCGTATTTTTCATAAGTGTCCATGGAAGTCAATAAAAAATAGTCAAATAATAAACTAGTTACGTATGTTGATACTGATTCCGGTGTATAAAGGTTTAAGCTATCATGGTGATTAATATTTATAAAAAAATGAATGATTAAAAAATTTT
>JAQFZM010003272.1:0-11420 GCA_034695785.1 Galumna obvia
CAAATATGTTTCAATATTGACTAAATAATAAAATTTTGAACTTGGTATATTTTTAATTTTATTTAAACAACTTCTCCTATTCTAAATCTCTAAATGGTATATAAAAGATCCATATCTATGATATATAAAATTAAAGTGATCATTTACGAAGGTTTGTAATAAAATGTTTTATTGTAGATTATGTATTATTAAGATATCTCAACGGATTTAGGAATAGAAGGGAGATTTTTGAATTTTTCACTGATTTTTTGCTTAACTTTTAGTTTTTGGTTACTTTCAAACTTTTACATGATTTTAAAACTAAATTGTATAATGAATTAATGATAAAAATTGGCTTTTAAATTCAAATTATAACCATGGTTAATCTATTTGCAATAAAAGATAAGATTCCTGGATGTTTTGAACTTGACTGTATTTGATAAGAAAGTAAAGTTATTTATATAACAAAATATATTTAATTGTTTTTGTCTCAACTTTGAATCCCTTTAACAATTATTTCCAAGAACCGTTTTAAATTTGATCCTCAATATAAAGTGTATTGCATCATTTGAACTGTAATTGAAAAGTGGCCTAAACTTTTTAATTACAAGATAAAATTTTATGATTTTTAAGTATAATAAGCAAAATTCATTTGTAAACAATTATTTTAATTAATAACTCTATAAATAATATTAAAAACATTTACAATTTGATTAAAATAAAGTTATGAACTCTAAAACCGTTTCACCAATTGAACTAAAGTTTACGTCATTTATGTTTTCAATGTTTTCTCAATGCGTGTAACAATGAGTTCGGGCAATAGGCTTACCGACTACGAAAAAAGACAAATTAACGGCTTAAATGCGAATGGATGGACACAAGAAGCGATAGCCATAGAGATAAATAGATCTCAAAAAGTAATATCTAATTTACTAATATTAGAGATCAAGAAAATTATGGACTCAAAAATCAAAAGCCTTTAAGTCCTCGAAAAAAAAGTCGGGTCTTAAGAGTTGTAACTAATTGTGGGTATTACTAAAGTCAAATCCGAGTATAATGTGGAATAGACAAAGACGTCTCTTTAGTGAGTGATTTCAAACACAAATCATCTCAAATATGTTAAGTGTAAGTGTGAACCCAAACTAATAAAAGTTCATAAACAGAAACGAATGGTTTGGTGTCGACAATACTTTGCATTTGGCATAAATTGATCTTTTCTGATGAGAAGAAGTTCAATTTGGAAGGACCGGATGGATACCAGTACTATTGGCATAACTAAGAAACAGAATCACTATATTTCTCAAAACGAGCATTTTGTGGCAAATCACTGATGGTTTGGGCGGCGATCGGCTAAAATGGAGGTCGGAATTGGTGTTTGTTTCGGGTAAACAGAATAGCGTACAAAGAGTACAAAGAGACACTTAAGAAGTATTTGGTGCCACTTGCTCAAAGAATTAGTTGGGAAAACTGGAAATTTCAGCAAGATAATTGTCCCATCCACGTGTCAAAACTCATGAAAGAATGGTTTGTCACCGAAAATATTGATGTAATCGATCGACCCTCAATTTCACCAGACTTAAACATTATTGAGAAGATGTAGGCAGAACTTTCCGGACGTGTTATCGCTAATGGCCGCCAATTTTCTACAGAAGAAAAATTAAAGTCTGTTATAGTGGAAGAATGGAAACAAATTTCACAAGATTATATTCGAAACCTATTTAAATCTATGAAAAATCGTTTGTTTGATGTCATTTAAACAATGGTCGTACTATTGGCTGATAAACATACATTTATTTGATATCTGGTCATTTCTAGTTCAATTGGTGAAACGCTTATTGTGATACAATTTTCATTTAATTATAATTAAAATTGTTTACATTAATCCTAAAATTAATGTCAATAAAAATAAGCATTTCTGACTTTTGTCTTTAATTCATATAAAAATATTATTAATAAATATCTATTTTAAAAGTTATGGCCATTTATATATCCTAGTTCAATTGGTGGAATGCACTATATATTAAATTTAATGATGAAATAAAAAATAGATTATAATATTTGAATATCAAAATATATTGGTTTAATTGCCTTCATTTATCTATTATTATATACAGTGAAAGACCAATATTGTTACCTACCACTAAGGTTAACAACCAATAGCGTTAATTAAATTGAATAAAATAAATAAATTTCGAGATTATTCAAGTATTTTAGTAAAGTATGCATAAAATAATACTTAAATTGAAGAAAACAAATTCATTTATTAATCAACTATTTCTTAAAATTTTAGATTAAATCCTTTGGAATAATTGCTTGTTAATTTTGATGTTATTTCATATCAAATATGCTAGTTAAATTTTTTTTATGAATGTATCATTATTTCAAAATAAACATTATGTTTTACCGTTTCAAAGTTATTACGATGAGATAATAAATATTTTTGCTCTTGGATATTTTTGCTTGAATGGTATAATTTTGAGGGAAATCAACGAGTTTATTCTAAATAGAATGTTCATGATGAAGAGAAGAGGGTAATTGATAGTAAGATATTATTGGATATACATTTTTAAACTTTTTAAATCATTATTAAAGAAAACTGTAAATAAGCTTCATATAAATTATTAATATAAACAAAATTTTTAAAATATTTTTAATGGTTGATAGTTTGTTCTGCTATTTTACTTAGGAAATTATTTTATAAAGAATAAGCAAAATTTTAAATATAACTTATTCATATGTATTAGAAAACCAGAAGGTAATGCAAAAAATTATAAAAAAGTTTGAAATTCATTTATTAAAACTATAATTAACTGTTAAATGCAAATTTACAAATACCTCACCTAATATATTATTTAGTCTCTCAAGTGAAAATGAGAAATGTTTACCATTGTTATTTTGGTTTAAAAATATACGTGGCTATTTTACTGTAATTAAAATTTTGACTCAAAATAAGGTATCTTAAAATATTTATTTCAAAAGTTACTTTTGGTATATAAACTTGAAAAATAACATACTACTTATGCAAAATGAAAATGCTCATCAAAATAACAAAAAAAGAAATACTCACTATACTTTTGTATTAATAACTTAATGGGTTTTTTAGAGACGTTTTATTACAATAGGTAATTTTATCACAAAATTATATCACAGATTTTTTATATATTCTTGTTTAGAAAAATATGAAATTTTAAAAACATCCAGCACTTTTGAAAATTTTAATGTATTTTGTAAAATATGCCTAAAATTAGTTAAAATATTTACAATTTTGTCAAAATTTGCAAGTGTATAAATTTATATATAGACAATATTTCAGAAACTCTAAATAGGATTATTAAATATATTATATTTTATATAATATCCATTAAACAGAATTTGAATATACCCTTTATAATTCATTTGATTGAAATTTTATTGACGGTTTCTAAATGGACTTTTTAAAAATTCTATGTTAGGAATAATTGTTTACTTTCAAAAAACAGAATAGGCTTTTTTAATTCTGCACGAGATGCTTTTGGAATTTTAAAAATACCTCAAAATATTTAAAAATGACAAGGGGGATTTGTAATATTTATAGATAATTGTTAAATTTAATCAAAAACTTCAAACTATCAACTTTTACAAAAATATTTTAGCGAAACAAAGTGTGCACATAATTAGAATTAAATTATTATTATTTTTTATTATTTTTATATCATTTGATTCAAAATTTCAAATAATTTAAAATTTTTTAAAGATTTAAATTGCAAATGTATCATTTAACCTCTTTATAACAAACCTGGAAATAACCAATAATTTCTTATAAAAAAGTTTTAGTCTCGATTCGCTCGTTATAATGAGGCTACAGTGTATAACAGTAACTTAAACTTTGGAATAAAATTATTTTTATCAACTTTAAAAATAAAATACATGAAATATAATTGTTAGGCTTGTTTAAAATTTATTTATTAATTTGAAAACGTGGGAATTAATTTAATTCTATTTAAAGTAAACTGATAAATTGCAAATACAAGCGATACTTAATATCAATGAATTCTTTCTTTTTAATCGATAGACCAATAAACTAATTTCATAATAGCCACTTCTATAATTAAAATAGATCATTTATTTAGCTTAAGTAATTTAAATCAAATTGTTATTTTTGAATAAAAGGGAATGTTATAATTTGAAACTTATGTTAATCAATTTAAATTAAATTTATTTTTAAATAATCTATAACAACTCATTTAATAACAAGTCATATCAAATTTTTATGATATTTTTCCTTATTGGACTATTTAGATGGGACGTTAGTTAAAATTTAATTATATTAAATAAAAAATTAATATAATGATAAAATTTAAATAAGGTAATATCAAGGAAAAATTTTTGTTATATATAATTATATAAATAATACGTTAAATAATAATAATAATATTGTAGGTCTCAAGTGACCAATTTGTGCAGTGTATTTAGACGATTTTATTGTGTGGAGTGAGACTTATTTTAATAACTTAAAATTTGGTTCAAAATTCTGATCAAAATCCAGTTTTGAATAATAGTAAATTAAATAAAGTCATGTAAAATGCGTCTTGTAAAATACGGATTTAAACTATATTGTATGATTTTTTTTCACTATAATATGATCAAAAATTGTGTATATTATTAAAATTATTGCACAAATATTTGATAAAAAAGCAATTTTGAAATTTTTTTTTGAATTTTTCTAATACATCACAATATTAATATACATTTGTTCTTGTGAAATAAACTTAGTCACATATATCTTTAAATATAATATTTTCATTATCTTCCTTTGTGTTATTTTTTGAATAAATTGTATATATTTTTTCTCTAAATTACTAATATTATTAATTATGCCTAAATTAAAAATTAGTAAAACCCATTTATCACAAGCTCGGATATAACAGGTCCTCTCTTATAACGAGGCAATTCTAGGATACGGGAACCAAATATGGTTTTTCTATTATAAATATGTCCGATATAAGAAGTCGCCGCTTATAGCATTCCTAGGTAGGGAACCGATAATATATTTAATATCTAAAAGTTATCGTTTATAACTTAGATTCGGAATCATTAAAATTAGCGATAGAATTCATGAACAATAATTTATGCTAATTTGTCAGAATCGTTTTATTATAGAGTTTGATCATGAAACAACGTATACTAAAGGTGAAACATTTGATTTTTGACATTTTATTGAATATACTGATAGAAGACGAATAAATATTGCGCGATGAACACCAGAGCAATACATCAAACATTCAACTGATCTTAAAGGGATTGGGAGAACACAAACATTTAGGAAAACACAGAACAGAACACATTTCATAAAACATTATTTATTGATAATTATTTTAAATAAAATAAAATTTAATTAATATTAAATTAAATGACCAAAACACGATGTAAACACAGGTCGGATTTGTAGTTATTCTGATCACAGATTAAGTCATCGCGATGTTTCCAAGATAAGGAGGATTTTGAATAATATTAAATTTCTCGGTTTTTATTCCAATGCTTGGAATCGCAAATCAAATTTCAAATGCGCTTCATTTTCGAATATTTTCAATTCTATTTCAAATAGGTTTGAATTTGCCCTACAATTCGGAAAAGATGTTTATTCCAGTTAGAAATAAACCGCTTAATTCATATTGATAACAACTCTTTCGTATGTTTGTCCTTGCGATTTATGTATTGTCAAAATTTCTGCAATACTAAGAGTGAAATGTTTTTTGGATAACAAAACAATTCTGGCATCTGTTTTTATATTGATATCTCTTTAAAATTTTTCAAATTTTGTTAATTGTCAGTAATTCATGAGATAAGTAGTGAAGTTTGATCAAACTTTATTGAAGTTCTCAAACTCCTCAAATTCAAACCAAAAGCGATGTGGTTTTTCCTATCTGCCTTTTTTGCCGCCAACTCTTATTTCGGCAAAAAAATTCTTTTCTGCCGCCAAATTCGTTCTCAATTCCCGGTAAATAACTTTTCCTAAGAATTAGGCTCAAAGAAACATCCCGGTGTCTTCAAAAAGTTTTTATAATAAGTTTATTCACAAAAAAATAAAATAATTGAACCATTTCTGCACTGATCACGAGTGCAAACCGGGTCTAACAGCAGCCCTAAATTCCCCACACACATTATTTTCAAATTTGTTTTAGTTTTTGCGCAAATAATAATTTTCCTTAAATATGTATCTTTATCATCGAGTAAGCGGAGGAACCGTTCCCGCGACTATTCCGTCCACAACTTTGGCGTTGTTAGTGGAGGCCTTTTAAATGATGATAAACTAAAAATAACGTCTCTAAAGCGAGAAGCACCTTAAAGTATTTGGAAATGTCCGTTACACTACATTTTGATTGCAGATCTCGTTTATAAGATTATATATCTATGATCGCTTAAATTACTTTTTAAGCTAACGATAGAATTGTTTGTAAGCATTTTTCCTTGTTAGTTCAAAGAATTATAATTAAACAATTTTTGTATATACACAAAATTTAAAAAAAATTTTGTTTTATATATTGTATTAGCTATTATTTTGACTTAATATAAATTTTAATTAAATGAATTTAAGCAAATTTGAATAAATAAATATATTATATTGTTTGACGTAGTTGATGTTCTTCTTGGCGAATGGGCGCAAGAGTGGTATATTGAATTTGAAGGAAATCAACAAAGTTATTCAAACTGTAATGTTATTGAGCGCAAGTATTATTTAAAGAAGAAAAAATATAAAAATTTTAAAAGTAACTAGGAATATTATGGATTTGATCAAAATATTTATATTATTTTAAAGGAAATGGTAAATTAGTTTTAAGTTAATTATTTATATAAACAAAATTAATAAAATTAAATATTTTGTGGAAAAGCAGAAAAGCTTATAAATTTAATTATCCCTTTTAAAATTATCAAATTTTATTCTATTAAATACAATTTGGTAAATTTTAAAAAATAGATAAATTTTTTGAATTTAATTAATTACTTTTACATTATTATAAACTTAGAAAAATTCAATTTTAATTTAACAAAAATATTAATTATTTGTTGTAATTATCAAGTTTATCAATTAAAAAATATATTTTATTATATTATAATAACCTAGATTAATAAGTTTTGATAAGAATTAAGAATAAATATAAATAATTTATAATATCATGATATTGGATGAAGAAAATTACAGGTACAAGTACTCAAGAATTCATCACAAAAAATAACATGGTCATAAAATTAATTATTGATAATCAACGCATTCCATGGAAAAAATGGAGTTAACTTTTTACTATAGCAAGATAAAACTCATTGTATTTAGATATGGAAATTTTAAAATAAGAGCTACACTTCTAAAGAAGGCAGGCTGAAGAAGGCAAATTGATTAAGATAAGGGATAGCCTAAAAAACGCGACTTCAAGAGAGGGAGGTTGTATGTAGATATTTTGGTAAAAATCCCAAGGGTTATTAAAGTAGAGTATTTTTTAATACTCACAAAAGGCAAATTTTGCACTGTTTTATTTTTAATGTTATTTTAGGCTATTTAAATTTATTAAGGGATATAATTGTCAATTTTACCTGGTAAAGTCTTTGTATAAAATCCTTTCCTGAAATTTTGAAATTTATTAGAAATGTTCAATATTACTCATCAATTAGCAATGACAATAAATGAACATTTCTAATAAATTTCTAAATTTCAGGAACGGATTTTATACAAAGACTTTACTTCACTCAAAAAGCAATATTTCGTCAATTTTTAACTAATTTTTAAAAAATTTTTTGGGTAAAAAGGCTATTAAATATTATGAATTTTGATAAGTAAATGAGATTTAAAATATTTTTAACTTGAAAAATTTTGTAAATTTTTTTTAATTTAATTTTTTATGAAATTTATAAAATTTTGCAGTCAGTGCATCGCGCCTGTCCAATTTTTCTATAGGGGTGGGTCCATCAACTTTTTTTTCCAGGTGGAGTATTTTGCCAATTTTGTTTATCTTGGGTGCATTTCAAAACTATTTGATATCCCAGATTAAGACTAATTTTATTATAATTCCAAGACAAAATTAATATGGTAATGGTAAGATGGTTGATCTATAACCCAAAATGTTTTATTCTTGTATAGTTTATGACGAGAAAAATACAAAGAATGTGCACAATCACTCAAGTCTCAATAAAATTACTTTTAATGGAATCAAATAAAATTCACTTGAGAAATTTATCAAGCTTATTTTAGGTTTAATAATAGCCAATTAAACTATGAGTTTGACCAAGACAAATTAGATATTTCGAAGTGGTTGATAATTGATTGAAAGCATGCCCTCAAAGGTAATAATTAAGAATATCTTATTAATTGATCAAGATAAATTCAAGATATAAATAAAGAGAAAAATTATTCTAAAAATAAAAAGCTAGTTATATTTTAATTTAGCTAAAGTTTAATAATTTATCTAAATAAATAAGAAATTATTAAAAGGTTTGCTTAAAATAAAATGTTACTTATTAAATTAAATTATTTCCATTTGTTTAAAATTCATAATTTTATTAATTGTCACTAAAATTTTATTTGCTAGCTCCATTAAATGCAAAGATAATATGCCTTTCACGCGATAATGAGAAAAACCTACAACTCATTGTTGGTATACTTACAATAACTGCTGTATAAGAGAATAATTAAGATCGAATATTTTCTACTATAATAGTTAACTCGAAAAATAAGTTAAATTTACGGTCCTATAGATATAAGTACATACCTTTATAGGGGGAAACTATTAAAGGCAAACAAACTATTTTTACCTGAGAAAAAATGATTATGATCATGAAAGGGTAAATGGAGAGTTTGAGATAGTTGCAATGTTCATTTTAATCAGCATTGCTCAATAGCATCTTATCTTTATAACTAATAAAATTATAAAAATAATAAAAATTTCATATTTTTTTTGTTGTAAAGATATTTTGTGAATAAAATTTTAATAAATAGAATAAAAATTTTAACTAATTAAAATATGAAAACTCAAAATTTAAACATTTTTACTTAAAAACTTATACTTTAAATTCAAAGGATTAAAATAATTAAAATATTAAGTAATAATAAGGTTAATTAAACTTATTTAGAAAAAAAGAAATTATATTTAATTAAATATCAGCGATGTCTTTCATATATCTTTAATATAAGTATAAATTGTTTAAAATGTATTGCTATTATAAATTTAATTATTTTAAATGATTTTAAAAAATTATAATTGTCTTTAATAAACATAGAGTACTAACCTTTAATTTCAATAATATATATTTTAAATAAAATCACAAAATTATGTATTTAGCATGTTTTTCATCCATCAACCATTAATTTAAACTAACCGATTAAATGAACCAAATGTCCGAAACCAAATTTGTTCAAACTAACAATCGGTGACTGTATTATTTTTATAAGAAACTGTAAATAAATTTTTAATTAATTATTAATTTAGTCAAAATTTTTTAAATATCAATTATGGAATTACTCCACACACCATTTTTAAATTAATAACCTTTTAATATTACTACCCATATCTGTGTTGTTGACTACTTCATAACAGAGAGTACTCTATATTTTATATTAATTTCTAGATTAAAAAAGAAATTTTTCAAAAATTTAAAATAGCTCTAATATATCTCAAAAATTGAATATTTTTTTAAAATAAAAATATATTTAAATAATTAAAAAACTGTCATTTAAATTTTGAATTAAATTGTCAACCATTTAAATAAAATGTATTTAAACTTGTATATTTATCAACGAGATAAATTTTGAATAAAATCAAAATATTATTTTTAAATAAATTCAAAAATAAATATTAATCAAATTATATAATCAAAATTATTAAAATAACAAATATGGGCATCTTAAATTCAATATTATGTTAAACTTATTAATGAATAATTCAGTGAATGATCATCTAATTAAGTATCGATCTTATTAAATGATCTACAGTCAAACCCGCTTATAATAAATTTCCGGCTATAAGAAACGAAATCATAAAAACGGTGAACAAACATAGAATTTTATATTATAAAGAGTAAGGATATAAGAAATCTCCTTATAAGGAATACCTACTTATAAGCAATGCATTGATAGAAACACATAATTGAAAATATGATCGTTTATAAAAAACTTAACATTAGTTAACATAAAATAATCATAATTAATGAATGAAAACTTCAAATCAAATCATTTAAAAATCGTATATTGTTTTAAAATATATTAATACGTAATTAATATTAAACATTTCAACAATTGAGTCTATAAGATATGTATTTTTTAAGTTATTTTAATCATATGTTTATTAAAATCTAAAGTATGTCGAAAAAAATTCAAGAAATAGTAATTCATTAAAGATAGCGGTAATTGAATACATAAACAGTTGTTTCGATTACGACACTGTTCTTCGAAAGCATGGCTTAAAACTAGTCAACGATAAGTCATAATGAGTTTTAATGAGAAGTGTTTATAAGAAATCCCGCTTAGGAAAAACTATTCTTGTATCTTATAAAATAAATCTAAAAACCAAAACTCATTTATATAGAAAATAATTATAAAAAGAGACTGAATATATAAAGACCAATGTTATCAACTGACGTTTATTATTAACTCTGAAATTAAAATTATTAGGGGGATCAAAAAGTTCGCATCGTAAACAAATAGCTATCAAATTTAAACGGCTATATGTATTCATTTGAAGTAAAAATGTTATCATCATCCACTTACGTGTGGTCTAACAAGGTATAAAGATTTTTTTAAAAGTAACGTGATCATAAAAAATTCGGACCATTTGCATAGTACTATGTCACAGGTCACACCTAAGTAGTTACCCTGGCTGAATTCTAGAAACTTTCCATTGTTGAAAAAATTATATTTATGGCGTTGAATCACATAACTCTTCGTATTTGTGATTCAGCTCTTCATCTGTTCACAAGTCGTCCCAAACTTTCTTTTGCTCAGTATTTTTTCATTGCATTTTAAGTTTTCATTTATTTTTCAATTTTTTATTGTATAATTTTTTCAATTTTTATTATATAATAAATTTTAATTTTTTCAATTTTTTATTATATAATTTAAATTAGTTTTTGTATTTTGTGTTTATTAATTTTTGTTGATTCAATCAATATATTCGATGCCTAAGAGAAGAGCAGTCGAAGTGACTCTCGATAAGAAGGCAGAAAATCAGCCCCTGAAATCCCGTGTATTCCGGGCTCGTAAGCAAAACCTCATTGAATGGAGGAAAATATCAGAGTTAGCACCAAAGCATAGCACACGTCTCAGACTTTCGATGTTTTGTGCAGAGTTTGAAATTTAAAACAAACTCAAACATATTGCTGATCTAATGGCATACCAGGAGCCTATTGATGACGCCTTTGAAAATGCTGTCCAACCAATTATTGATCAGATGGAAATGCAAGACATCATAAGCTGTCGC
>JAQFZM010003273.1:0-11413 GCA_034695785.1 Galumna obvia
GGGTTTGGGACAACACAATTCAAGATTGGGTCTTTCAAACCCAACCACAAGCAGTAGAAGAGGGACCCAATGACGAGTGGAATGAGTGGGGAGATTTTCAGTCATATTCTTTCAATGAGTGATTATTTAAATACAGAATAATTAATTTAAAAAATTGTGTCACTTTTCAAAAGTTAATAGAATAAAGTAAAGCGACACTAGAATTGAGAAATCGAAACAAAAATACATTTCGATTACGTTTTTGAAAGTTTTGAAAATAATGAAACAATTTATACAATTAAAGAAAAAACATAATCTCTTTGAGTGAAATAACCATTTAAATAAGTTAGAGTTAGTATTTTTAGATCAAATTTTTATTACTCATCTATAAGTTATTCTTGTTTATAAAATATAAAAATATATGAAAATCACCCTGCTATCCCTTTTTCGAGATTCAATAAATAATAATAAGATAATTTAATAAATATTAAACTAAATATTTAATAATTTAATGAAAGTTTTCTTTCCTCTCATTTAAAATACAATTTACTATTTCTTACATTTTTCAGTCAATTTTCATTCACATCAAAATGCATTCAAAGTTCAAAAATTAAGGTTTACTAATAAGTAATAACTTTATAAACTTTCAAGCTCTTCTTTTATTGCTGACAAACTAGGACAAAATTTATGTCTCTTTTAAGCTTTAAATACCTATTTTAACTATTCTAATTTCACCGGAACAGATTCGCTAAAAATAAAAACATTGATTAATTCTATGAACCATAAGCTTTCTAAAGAGAACAAGATTATTTAAATATGCCACTTTCTTAATTGATTATCTCCTTCTAAGTATCAAATAATAAATTGCTAAATTCAACAAGTTGATTTCAATCTTATGTATATTCATTCAAAATCAATATTTTTATATTTTTTTAAAAACTTTTATAAAACAATAAAATTATTCGATAGTTTTCCTCAAAACTGCTTAAAGAAGTGTTCGGAGGAATTGCATAGAAATACAAAAACAATGAATCCATGGGATTATGAGTTTCATAGATATAGTCTTAGAGCACCTCTACCTCAACAATTGCCACCTCCGCCCAGACAATGGTTAGTCGGAGTGCCATCAACTAGACCAATGACAATTACATCAACCCAAAGGTCACCCTTTCCTCCATTCATACCAAGTCAGTGGCCACAAATATCACCCATACCATCCTCTCCAACCCAATTGCCATCTATACAAAGTGAATGGTTAGTCAATTCACCCCCTCGTACTCGAAAGGTAATACCTCCTTTTCCTTCACCCAGAAATTTGTTACCAAATGAGCAAGAACTTGGAGATGACTGGAATTATGGGCAAAGGATTTGGTCCGAAGGCCTTCAAGACTACCAAGTACAATCAATACGATCAGACTTAATTCAACAAGTTGAAATCATTCGACATTTGGGTCGAGGAATGTGGGGTTCAGTCTTTGAGGTAAATGCAAACTATTTTGTTGAAGAACTTCAAGAGTGGAAACCATTCAGATTTGCGATGAAAGTTGCGATACACAGGAATTCGAGTCATTATTATCTATTAAAATCATTTGACGACTATAATATACTGAGACATCTGAGACACGAAAATATCTGTAATTTGGCCGCAATGTGTGGTATTCCTGATCGTATCACTCGATATCCATTCGCTATGGTTTGCACTTTCTTAGAACTCTGTACCGGAGATCTCGAATCACTTTATAAAAAGGGGGAAGAAATGGGATTCGGAATCAAAATTGAGGACATGAGAAAACCAGGGGAGCAATGGATTGTACCAGGCAGATGGGTTCTGCCAATCAATCTGACCAGACATTGGTTCGTCCAAATAGTGAGAGCTCTCGACTACATCCACGGACAGGGTGTGGCTCATAATGACATGAAATTGGCGAATATTGTCTACCGTTTAGGTAAGTACTCATCTAATAGATATGATGACATGTTTCTCAGTTCAACCTTCAAATTGAGTGATTTCGGTAATTCAGTAATTGAAAAGTCATCCCAACCTTCGCTAAGACAAAAAATAATATCCAACCTTTGGTTTTTAGATATTAATTGGTTGTATATTCTCTTTTATACAATAGGTGTTCCCCATCCTAAAGAGTCTTATGGACAGGTCCTAAGGTTTGCTGAAAGTTGTCGTTCCAGACAAACGCCTCAACCCTTAAACAAATTGATTGACGACGATATGATAGACCTAATCGGTAAAATGGGAACAGAATCCAATAGAGCCACTGCTTCACAGATTATGAAACACAAATGGATTCAGAAAAATACCGAAACCAGAACCGATCCCTTTATTATTAGATCAGAAAATCAGAGACAACGGGTTTGGGACAACACAATTCAAGATTGGGTCTTTCAAACCTAACCACAAGCAGTAGAAGAGGGACCCAATAACGAAGGGAATGAGTGGGGAGATTTTCAGTCACATTCTTTTAATGAGTGATTATTTAAACACAGAATAATTTATTTAAAAAAATTGTGTCAGTTTTCAAATGTTAATAGAATTAAGTGAAGTAACACTAGAATTAAGAAAATCATAACAAAAAAACATTTGGATTACTTTTTGTAACAATTCAAGAGTGGGTCTAAATTTAAAAATACTTTAAATGTAGAGTTTGTATTTATTAAGCCATTAATATTTCATAATATTAACGTTATTAATATTAAATTTATATGATAGGAATGTTCCGAAATATGCCCTTAGACCAATCATTTCTGAAAATACCACTTAAAATACTAATATATAAATTAGTAAAAGTTTTGTCAGTTTTCACAATTTTATATTTTAAAGAATTAAAGCAATTATTAAAAATCCTAAAAATTAAAATTATATTCATTTACTTTATAACAATTTATTAAATTATTTAACAAAAATATTCTTAAATGGCTTTAAATGATTACTAATTTAAACACTTTTTATATTTAGTTTTCAAATCAAACAAAATTTAACCATGATGATTTAATATTAAAATGTTTGCAGGATATATCAATAGTTATTTTTAAAAATTATGTCTAAAATTATTTGTTTGACTTAAGTGAACATATTTTCAAGAATAAAAAAATACATTAATTAATGACTAAATGAACATTAATGAAGATTAATTAAATTCACTTGCCAAATGCTTTTTATAAGTAAGCAACTTTAGGATTGCTAACTAAATATTAAATGATAAATTGTTAGAATCAGTTGCTTTCAAACTTGTGTTTCTCTACTCAAAACCAATAATTTTTATATTTTAATGTAGATGTATATAATGTATATAAATCTTTATATTATTTAAATGTTTTGTTAAATTTATTTAATGTCAAACTTAGTCTAGTTTTTTGTTAACAATAAAAAGCGATAAAATCAATTTTTTAAAAACACAACAATAAAAATATTTAATAAAAAGATTTCCTCAAAAACTGATTAAAAGAGTGTTTGGAGAGATTACACAGAAATACATAAATAATGGATCCACTGGATTACGAATCACCTATTCAACCGCGTCCACCAAAATTAGCATGGCAACCTATAACCCTATTGCCTAAAGATATTTTGTTTCGAGATCTTTGGGAATCACAAATGGAAGAATACAACGCCTCACGAATAGGACTCAGACCACTCTTACCAAGGCAATTTCCATCTATACCAAGACAGGTTGGAATGCCATTATTTAGGTCAAATAGAAATAGACAAACTCCAATGATAAATTTCCCTCCACCCATACCAAGTCAGTGGTCAACTGTATCATCATATAGACCTAGTTTATTTATTCCACAGTTCTCTAGAACCTCACCAAGCACAAGTCCTCGAGTGGTAATACCTCCTCCTATTTCGGCCACAGAATTGTTAAAATTACAAAAAGATAAACCTCTCGGAGATGATTGGAAAAAAGGACTAACAAATGAGCAAGTTAAATCTCTGAAATCAGATCTCATTCAAAACGTAGAAATCACTGGAATATTGGGTCGCGGATTTTCGGGTGCAGTCTATGAGGTAAAAGCAGACTATTTTGTTCAGAAATTACAACAATGGAAACGCTTTTCTTTTGCGTTGAAAGTTGTCAAACATAGGGCTCCCACTGATAAGTCGGTACTGAAATCTTTTACTGAATATAATATATTGAGAGGTCTTCGACACGAGAATATATGTCACATGGCTTCGATGTGTGGTGTGCCCGACAGCAAAACTGGACATGGCTTTTCAAAAGTATGTCTTTTCCTTGAAGTTTGTAGCGGAACACTCCATTCACTTTATATCGAAGGCGAGAAAGAGAAAATCGGTAAATCAATTGGACCCAAATGGGTTCTACCAATTATTTTGACCCGACATTGGTTTGTTCAAGTTGTGAGAGCTGTGGAGTACATCCACAGACAGGGTGTGGTTCATATGGACATCGGTTTTGATAATATTTTCTACATTTTAACTAATCCTTCATTCACTTCATTTGTCGATAAATTTCTAAACTCTACCTTCAAATTGGGTGACTTCGGAGAATCAGAAATTGAAAAATTATCGGAACCTTCGCAAAGGCACTTAATTCTGTGCTCTCGAGATATAGATTTCTTGTATAATCTCTTTTATAAGATCGGTGTTCCCCTCCCGGAAATCAATATAACAGCGCACCAAAGATTAGCTCAAATTTGTCGTTCCGGACAAATACCTAAACCATTAGATCCATGGATTACCGACGATATGATAGAACTAATCGGTAAAATGGGAACCGATCCCAACAGAGCCACTGCTTTAGAGATTATGAAAGACGAATGGGTTCAGAATAGTTACCAAAATAGAACCAAACGATTTATTCTTAACTCAGTAAATGAGTTGCAATGGGTATGGGATGACACAACTCAAAAGTGGGTTCACCCATCACAACTCCAATACATAGAAGAGGGCGAGTGAAGAGATTTTCAGTTATTAGCGTTTAATCAGAAATAGGAATTTCTATAGGAAGATAAGCTTTCAAATGATACATGGTGAGATTACCCATAAAAATTGAACTAAAATAAACTATTGAAAAATATAAACTTGACCTTGTTCACAGATTTTGGGTCAACTTTTTGAAAACATTATTCATAGAAAAGTGTTTTGAGATGATTCATAAATATCTGTTTCAACTTTTTCAGGGGATTTCTAATCTATTAAACTTTAATATTAAAATGCATAAAATATTAACAACAACAAATTCATATGGTACCTTTTAGCAAGAGATTTTTCATATAATTTATTATATAGAAATTGCGATGCGTTTAATCGTTTGATTATTTAAATAAAAAGATATTCAAAAGAATATTTTTAGACAACAAATTGACATAAATTAACAGATTTTATATAATTTTAGTTAAAAATTATGACATTAATTCTAATATAAATATTTTTAATTCAATGATAAAAAAGAAGATTAAAATTTCTAAAACTTATTATATAAAAACCTTACTATAAAAATAAGTGAAGAAATGTTTGCCTCGACTTCACTGCCATTAAATTCTGTCAGTTTTCAAGAGTTAAGAGAATAAAGTGAAGCGACACTAGAATTAAGAAAAGCCACACAAAAACTACATTTTTATAGTCTGATAACCTTTTGGAGTGAAATAAAAAAAAATATAATTAAATATTTGACAGAAAATTCTAAACTAATTTTCACTTTTAAAATGTTTTGTCAAAGAAAAGTAACGAACTCTGGCTCTGAAAAGTAGACAATCGAGTGATTACTCGTTGAATATTCTGATCAAATAAAGCAATAAATTGAGAACAAAATAAAAAGAAATTATTTGATAACAAAAAACACAGACATTTGTCGTGTCTTTTGAGGCGGAATCTAATTTTTGGAGAGTTTTAGTCGAAAGTTAGGTCTGACTGTGAGGCTGTGCGTTCACCGCATATAATAATATCACCAAAGAATAAGTCACCGAAAAAAAAGTAAAATAGATGAGTTAAGCCATACAATGACCGAAACCTTATTACAGCTGACGACAGCACTACTCCATTATATTAGTCTTTCATAAAGACTACAATCAATTGAATGTTGAACTAAATCCCAGCGAAAATGTGATGTCATTTCCCAACTCAGACATACTCTCAACAAACTCTTAAATTAGAAATTTTGTGCTTGCTAACAATTACGTGTTTCAATTTTATTAGATACATTCCATTTGAATAGAATACCTTGGAGAATTGACAATATTAAAGAATTTTTAAAATAACAATATCAAAACTATCAAGATAACTATTTAAAATGTAAAATTGCATTCTTTAGTAGTGATATCACACAAATTGTAATCTTATGGCTATAGAATAAATATAGCAAATGAACTTGGTCAAATATGTGCAATTGTAAGTTCAATTAAACAGATCCCTCGACAACTATTCATAAGAGTTAAGTGTTGTATAAATGGGAGCTCTTATTCTCTTGAAATGCAATGTTTGCCTCATTTTTATTAAGTGAAAGCAATAAAAATATTCAACAAATTCTGTATAAGAGATACAATTAATGCCTTCTCTGAGCCTTAATTCGATTACTTTTCGAAACATTTTTATTAAAAAGAAGAATAAATTAAGTTTTCTATTATTTTGTGTAATAAATAAAAGTTTTATACTTATCTTAGAAACGAATAAAATTTAATTTTATTAATTAATTCTTTTGTTTTCTTTAATAAAAAAAAGAGAACTCTTTTCTAAAAATGCTTTCAATTAAGGCTTTAATATTTTCGATACTTTTCTTAATTAAATTCTTCGCCAAAAGAAATGTTTCTATTCTTTACTCTTAAGATATTTCAAAGAATTATATATTAATTGAAAATATATTTATATTTAAACCAAATATTTATAGTAACAAAAAAAAGTTATTAAAAGAAAAATAAAATAAAAGAATGATATCATACTAAGAGAATTTATAACAAGTTTCATTTCATTTAAGTATAACTCGATAATTGTTTGATAAGTTTTAAGATAAGTCTTTTTTATTTGAGTTAAGAGACTAATCCTTAAAATTGGCATAAATTCAAAACCATTAATGAATAGTAGTTTATAGTGAAAATTAGTAAACAATTGATGTGTTTATAAGTTTTTGGACACCGTTTTTAATGTCCTCTATATTTGTGTCTACAAAAGACTATATTTCCGAAAGACATTATTTTTATGATTTGTTGAGATTAAGACACATTAAACTGATGGCCAAACTGTCAGCTTCTGGTACTTAACTCAAACAAAAGAACACATTAGAGACCAATCCATTGACGTTACGACCGACTAATGATTGATTGTTATGAACACTGAATATTCTGTAATATATGTCTTGGCTTTTGTCGGTAACACTTAATCTGTCCAAACTTCAAGTCTAGCATTTTTTTCTTTCATAAATTTCTTTCTATAGTTTTGTTCATAATTTCATTCTCTTATCTAAATAGTGTTCAAAACTCTATTCTTTATATAATAGAATCCAATTTTTGCTGACTTTTTCTATTGATTTTTGTTTCACTCATTTAATCGATAATTTTCAGCTCATTTTTTGTGTGTATTTCACTCTTTTTTGTTAAACCAATGTTTGATGAAAGCAGTATATAATTGGGAGTAAATAGAATGTTGTGCTCTTATTAGTCAGTCCTAACCTATTCTCCATTTGTTGCCAAATTTGTTGGTATCTGAGCTTCAATTCACTTGAATTCAGTAATGATTCCTATTATAATAGAGTGTAGTGTCGGAAAGACTCAGCATTAAATAGCTTTTATTTTGTGGTCTCACAATAACTGTTTATTCGCCGGAAAACTATTTTATTCACTCAAATGGCACTAATTTATTATCTTTGAAACTAATGTTATCTTGGATTAAGTTTTAAGTAAAACTCATCTAGCTATTTTTTCAATTTCAAGAGTATAATCAGATTCAAGAATCGATAAAAAGTTTCTAAAATTAAATAAAACTGTTTATAAATTAAATAAAGATAATAAAATCAAAAATAGCTTGGTAGTACCAGAATATACCAGAATAATCATAGAAATTTCCAGAAAAACATTTTTACATGTCAAGTTTTTCAATTAAGAATTAATCTTGATCAGAATAAATACCAATTAATTAATAACTCTTTGCACTAAAAAAGAACTGAAAATATTTTATAAGATTAAGAAAATCACTTGACTTCAAGCGATTCCATAATCCGATAAACTTGAACTGTCCTCTAATGACTACCTGTGCTCTAATGTCTGGCATTTAGTCATTATTTAATAATACACTTATAACTACATATTATATACAAAATTCAATACTAAATCAATTAAACTCTGAGTCAAAGAATAAAAATTATAAATATTTGAAATAAAACGAAATGAAATGAACGACAATTTATATAAAAATCAAAAACAAAAAAAATAGTAAAAACTTTTATAATATTTTGTATCAGAAAAAGTGGTTATGAATTGAATGTTTGCCCGAAAACATATATAATCGATGAAAGTCTACTTTCAATGACATCCGAGAAAAAGTTGAATTCCATTAATATCTCGATTTATATTCAATCCATGGATTCAAGTATTAAATGCAACCAAAAAAGAGAACAAATATTTCTAAAGGAATACTAAAAGAGGTATTCATTAACTAAAAATAACTTCTATTTTAATAATACGTAGTTTTCAATGAAATTAAATAATAAACTTATTATCAATTGATTACTTAATTATTGATTTGAGATAAGTTAAGGGCTGTTCACAAAGTTATCCATCAATTTTTCTGATGAAAATTAAGATTATTTTCAATAACAAAAACAGAATATTATTAAAGAAAAATGTCTGAAAACAATTGTATTAAATATTTGGATAAATCTATCGGAAAGTATGTAATAATTGATAGAAAAACTGGTTTTTCGAGCTATCAATCAGTGGAAGAGTTTCGTCAACAAAACAAAATTCATAAACAAAAACAATTTTTTAGACAATTAAATGAAATTCAAGCTATAAATCAAAGAAAAGACAAAACAACAACTGTTCCCAAGAATCAGAATAAAGGAATCAATCAAAATATTGATTTCAATAATCCTAAGGAGAGTGGAATCGATGTATTCCCTGACCCAGAATTAGTCTCTACACAAAACTTTGCAAATATTGAGACAAACAATAGACTATTGGAAGGCTTTAGTCTCACGTCTGATATGAAAATCAATAGTTCAGTAAAATTAGACAAAACTCTTCTCTCGGAAACAAGTCTTCGAGTGATCGGACAAATAGACAAGAAATTCATAGTGTGTTTATGTTTAGACCGTAAACTGATTGTGGCATTTGATCAGCACGCCATACACGAACGCATCAGATATGAAAAACTACTTAAACAACTTTATGACCATCAAAGACATGTTAAAAGAGTTCCGGTTTTACCGCCGATAGACATAACTCTAGACTCTAATCGATTAAAAGTGAGCTTTGATTCATATCAGACACAAATCAAAACTTATCTCGGATTTGAACTCAACAAAAGTGCTGTTAATGAGAACCTTAATAACTATTGTGTGACACAAATTCCTGATTGTCTTTCGGATTCATTAGATGTCCGATCAATTGAAGAGATCATAAGAGAAGCCGTTATTATAATTGGAGACAAAATTGTGTGCAATAATCAAAGACAAGATATAAGTACTCTTCGATTGACACCAAAACTATTGGAAAGGTTACAGACAAAGGCCTGCAGAGGAGCCATACGTTTCGGGGATTCACTTCGACTCAGCGATTGTCTTAAACTAATTAAAAGTCTTTCAAAATGTAAGACACCTTTTCGTTGTGCTCACGGAAGGGCTTCTGTAGCGCCACTGACTTATTTGCCGAAACAAAGTTAATGTCAAACATATATCAAATCCTTTTTTCTATTAAATTAGTTTTTGATTACAAATTAAATGTATATTAACTCAAACTCTAATCATTCAATAATTAATAACAATTTAGTCATTTCTTAATTCAAATGCAAATATTGTTTATTAAAATTAAATTAATTAAAGCAAAGGTTAATATTATTAATAATTAATATATAGAAATAATAATAATAATAATATATGTATTTATATAAATCATTATATAATTTATATTAAAACCAATCTCTTAGAGTGAAAGACCATTAAAAGACAAATTAAATTAAGACAAAGACATAAGTAATTGACATCTGAAGCAATTGTGATATTATATGATCTTTAAATGTCTGCAATAATTGTAATTCAATTAATGGACATCTGATGATCTCTTCAGAACTGATGCATTTGATTGAAATGGTCTCGACTCTTAAAGAGAGGGCCCCACGGATTGCTTTTATTGTTGTCATTATCTGATTTACCGCTCGTTTCACGAGGAGTGAACCCATTCTTCAAGTGTTTGGCCGACTGTTTGCTGTCACCGCCAAACGAGTCTTTCCTATAAATTATTATCAAAAAAAAGTAAAAGAAAAGATTTATTAAATTTAATACAAAATTTAAGCCCTAATAAAATGAATTACTTGTCGTTCGCTGTAATTTCCTTTGATTTCGACATAATTCTCGGGTTTGGGTTTTAATCCTTTGATATATAACTTAAAAAGAGACGATTCGTTTGTCTTAAATACTAAATAATAAAAAAAATGAAAATAATTATTAAATCAACAAAAAATTCAGAGCAAATAAAGCATACCTTTGATTTAAAAACTCTTGAAGACCCTTGCTAATTTTTTAAATTCAGTGAACGTGGTGCAATTGTGTAAGGACACGAAATTCCAAGATATTGCCACAACAACCTAATCTACTGCCCAAAATTGAGGTCAAATTTTCAATAATAGATCGGGAATGAAAAGATAGTGAAAATGTTCTGTCTTCAGTTGACATTAGCACACATATCAACACTAGAATAACACTAAACTCAAGGTTTTAATTCAAATTAAACTTATTTTGAACCAAAACTGTCAGACCAAGTGGTTATACGATTTTCAATTTAGAACTGTTTATACAAATATACGGACACTTCGAGAGCACAACCTTTCAAAATGACTTCAACGACAAAGTCTGAGCAAAAGTTTATAATAAACTCGAAGAGCGAATGAGAGTCGCCTTAAATTTGTTACTAAAAAACCTGATTTTTAGTTAAAAAGCACACTTTGAGCACAGGATAGATCTGGTTCTGTGTGGAACAACTCACACTGAGAAAGAGAGACCAGGTTTTATATATCTCCTAGTTATATTCCTGTGATCAACACGTGGACACTATATTTTTACGTGCAGTATATTTGAGGTCATTTAAGTATAGTGTTCGGATATTTCTCGAAATTCAAAAATAACCGAGAAAGTTTCTAAAAAGTTTCTCCAAAATTTCTCTCTATGGTATTCCCATACTAAAATAAAATACCTAAATATATTTTATAATATATTATATGGGAGTCCAATTCAAACTTAACAATCAATCATATTTT
>JAQFZM010003274.1:0-11413 GCA_034695785.1 Galumna obvia
GGATATTCACTTCCCTCACCAAATATAGTTTTGACCTAATTTTTCTAAATTTCATATTAAATATTTATTTATATTAATTAATACTTACTATAATATTATTTTTATTAATAAATAATTAATAATAAAATTTTTCTTTTTAATAAAAGTATAAAACATATAAATCAATATTAAATTTATTTTTTTAAATCAAATATTTTCTTTTAAATAATATTTATTTCATTATAATTCACCTTATACATAGAGTGGCCAGAAATGCTTTAAAAAAGAGCATTTTGCTCTTTATTTACAAATTTACAGTGATGTTTTATTTTACTAATAAAGAATATAAGAGATGCTTTATTTTTGAAAAGCTATAATTGTGTTATTAAATAAAATTTTTAGACTAAAAACTGTATTCATTTCAATAAATCATTTCACAATTTGATATTTTTATAACAAATAGAATAAAACATGCATTTGATGCATTTATAAACCCTTAAATAAATAAGAATGACATCATTTTATATCTTATTGTGTATTTATTTTTAAAAATCATGTTATTTATAAAATGTTTTGCAAAATTTGGTTACAAAATGATGACTACAACAGTTGGCTTTCGAAAGAAAAGGATGAATTCATCGAAGACATCATATTTGATGAATTAAATGACTTTAATGAAACACTCAATTAAATTTCATTAGAAGAAAGAAAATCAAATTCAATAGTAATTATAACAAAAATTTAAAAATCAAATATTTTTTCTTTTAATTATAAATTATAATTGAAGCGGTTATGGCTATATCTAATGCTAATGATTTCGTCTAAAGAGTTTTTAATGATGTTTCTTCTTTTTATTGTTTGGAATTTAAAGAATACATTCAAATTAATGAAAAATGCATTAAAACGTTTAAATCTAACAATAAATGTAAGTATCAATGAAAGTGAAATTATGCTCTTTTTATGCTCTATTTTTCATTTAAAATATGCTTTATTGGCTCTTTTTTCAAAGGGGAAAATGCTTTGTTTTTAAATTTTGACCTGGTCACACTACTTATACAATAGAACCTTGTTAACAATTTATAAGTATTGATAAAATAAAAGGGAATCTAAATATGGGAATGTTAAATATGTCATTCTCACAACTCTTTTTCGTAGATAATTCTGTTTCAGGAAATAAGTTGCGATAAAAGCTATTCAAATTAGAATAGTTATAAAAATTTGGTTAAAGGTAAAGTTTTCAAATGAATTTTATCTAAACCTTAAATTTTATTATTATTTTATAAATAGAATTTAACGAAATTTCGATCATTTATAATAGTTTTATCAGAGTTTGAAACATTTAAGCAACTCTAGATAGTATTTAATTTGATCATCATGTTGGTATAAAATCAATTCATAAACTAGATCAAAATAAGAACTTTTCAATTATATAAATAATCTTCTTATAAAAATGGGAAAATAAAATATATAAATCAAATTATTTTAAAATGTTCTATTATGCACTACATCAGCGATTTACTTTCAACTCAATTTTTTAATTCATTTAGTGCGCATTTTCTGTGACATGTTTAAGCATACAAAATTTATTCATATATCTTTCATATATTATTCATAAATACTATTTATAAAAATTATTCATATAATCATGATACATTTTTGTTAGAAATAAATAAGGAAAATACTTACAAATAGTTGTCGATAAGATCAACTCATTTGGTCAGAAGAAAAACATATCGGTTCGTTGAAAATAAAATTTCAATATTAAAATTGTATAATTTCACTTTTTTCTTCAAAAAGATAATTTTCTCAATCCTTTTGTCCCTATTTTATTAAAATAAAAAGAAATGATTCAATGATTCAACTTATATATTTAAAGCTTTGACTAAAATACATTTCAATAAAATATTGACCATAAGCGTTACTTTTTATATGTAATACTAAAGGTTTTGATTAGCTGTTTGGTTGACAATAAACAGCAGTTGACGATAAACGCTGTCCTTATACGTATCCTTTTATTATTACTCTCTATGGCATTGTGATTTGGTTTTTCTGAATGATTGATCATAAGGAACAATTGACCTTATCTGGGGTTGTCAATTGTCAACTCAAATTAGTCAGAAATTATTTATAAATTAGGCATTTTTGAAACTAACAGTTTAAGTTTTGTGAACAAATAAATTTTAATTTAATATTTTTATGAAAATATGGATTAAATATGGATTGTTTTAAAATAAAAATATTTTTTTTAAATGTTTGTTTCATTTTTATATTGATTTCCATTCACAAAATAAACATTAAACAACAAATTTATCAATTATTTGAGTTTACTCATAAATGTTAAGCATTGCTAGTCATCTTGCTTAAGTTCAAAATAAAGCTTTCTTTTGCAAAGTTTTTAAGGCATCTTTCAAATATTTTAACCATGGTTATTTAGTCTTTAAAATGGTCATTAGCAGATTTTGATTTCAGATTCTTAATCAGTTTGGTTCACAGAATTTAAACATGTTACTCTTTTTATGAGATTCCATCAGCAAATTCGGAATAATCCCTAGTGAGTCGTGAAAAATAAATTGTTTCAGTACATCCATATAAGTGTGGATTAGGATAATTGCAAATTAAATCTACTTATTTCCAGCAATAATGAGGGTTTGATGATATTCGTACTAATAAATCTATTGCAATCGATAAACTAATTCACTCATCCTTTATTGTAATCAGGGATGGCGAAAGAAGGGTATTCTGGAATACCCCCCACTACAAAGCAAAATTTTCAAAATATCCCCACTAGGAGTTTGGTAACCTTAACTTTAGCTTTTACTGACAGGCACTAGGTCTGTTGTAATTTTTTGTTTAGGAATGTATTTTAGTCTAAATATCCCTCTTTAAATCGATCCTTTCGTCATCCCTGATTGTAATCGATCAAAAGTTTGAGATAAACCTTATAATTCCGCTATACGACATTTCATTACAAATAAGATAAAATTTAATTGACTCATTTCTATAATCTACATTCCGTTTTTTAACAATATGAATAAGCTTATTTGAGTCAAATACTTTTCTATTTGGTTGTTCAAAAGTAGAGTTGTTAAGTCAAATATATGAAATCATTTATTTCCAGGAAATAAGGATGCTTTTCAAGATATTAACTAATTTATTAAGAATTCTCCATATAATTTTCCCATTTGGATTTTGTAAAATTTAATAAATATTTTTAAGCAATGAAATATTTTATAAAGTCGTGATCAAATCTAAGTAGGACAACTTGACAAGTAATATTTCCTAATCCTATTGATGAAATATAATAAAATTTTGCATGCATATACAATAACTCCACTCATTGTTAAATATAAGGTTAGATTTTTAAAAATATTTTATATAAATTAAAAATTTTAAACAATCAAATTTTTGCACTTTTTATACGACTTTAATTCAAGTTTGAACCCCTTCGGTGAATTTATCTTTGATTTGGTCAAAAATTGTCAGGCAACAAAAATTCCCCATATATCATCATCTATTGAATAGTCATAAAAATTTCTAAAACCTTTCGGTATAAATTTTCATGTTGCCCTAATTGAAATTTTTGACAAATATTTGATATTCAATTATACATAGATTTCTTATTTTTCAACCGATTTTAATAATCTTGGTATTATTTTTAAGAAAAATTAAAATTCTTTGTAATGCTTGAAACAGAACTAAAAACGTCTAAGAACATTTTGAGTATTTAAAAAAATGCAGTTTTTAGACTTTTTATGACCCCTAATAATATTATACAAAAATCAAACAAATAATATAACAATTGGGGGAGATAATGAATGTGCCTACAAAATTTGGTCAAATTTTATAAAATAATCTAGGATATATAGCTTGTTAAGTTGTCCTACTTATATTTCATCACGATGGTATGTAAAAATAAATATTAAGTTAAAAATTTATCCTAAAAAAAATCCTATTTTTAACTATTTTATGTTTTCTATAATTATTTTATATTCACAAATTAAAGCAGAGATTTGTATTAATAACATAAAATAAATTCGTATTATATGTAAACAATTAATTTCAATTTTTTTTAAATTTTTTTACTTTTGTATAAGATTCAAATAAAATATAGATACATAATTTCCTTTCTTATAAATTAGAAAATTTTTATTGAAAAATTTGTTTGAAATAAAAATAGAGTTTTTTTTGAATATCATTATTAAATATAAAATGAATGTTTTCAATATTTTGTGACATTCCAATGATTGAATGTCATTCTTTTCATAACACACACTTAGTTTATGACAATGAGACAGTCCTTAGACTCACTTAAAAATATTCTCAATTCTTTTATAACTCTCTTCAACTCTATTTCTTATCATAATTGTTATCCAAAATAACCTAAACCTGAGACTATATTTAACCTAACATTAAGTCTTAGTTTACTATAAAACCTATGTTTTACCACAAATTGTATTCAGTCGATAACATGTATTAATGGTGATCAAATTAAATTGTTTTCAATAAAACCCATTTCATAATTAAATTTTAACAACAATTTTCATAATATCATTCTGCTCAAAACTCTCTCAAAGATTATGACATATTTCCCAAAATATTGGTCAAACATAACAGCCAGAGTTCAAGATATACTAGACCTTTTGTTTAAACCTAGAGGTGTGAAGGCAAAGCCATATCCACTACATTTACGAGCATTTTACAAAATTTAATATATTTTATATAATATTGTTAAAATTTTATTATATTTAAACTTGAAGAAGGGTAATTTGATAAATATTTGGACAATTATTTTAGTTTCCAAAGGGAATGAGGATGAGTAAGTGAGAGAGAGGGAGAGAGAGAGAGAGAGAAAGCATAGCGCTGAATACCACTGGCGTGTTGTATAGTTTGGTGGGCCGGTAGATTAGTTGTGTGGGCCGGTAGAGTTAGTGGACCTATATAGTGGGTGGATCTATAGAGTGGGTGAAGCTATAGAGTGGGTAAAGCTATAGAGTGGGTGGACCTATAGAGTGGGTGGGTTGGCCGTTAGAGTGGGTAATTATACTTAATTTAAAATCATTTATTAATTTAAATTTTAATACAATTATTAATCGCTTCTTCATAAGTCGGGACAGCAATCATAAGTTTGAGTACATCTCTTCATAATTTGGTACCGATTCTGTTTAAGTATTTTCTGTAACATTTCTTTGAAAATATTCCATTGATTTCAAGGAATTCACTTCTTCTGGGTAAATTATATTTAAAATCTTTATATATAATAAGATAAAATAGATTATATATTAATAGATTATATATTATTGAATCCCATTATCCCATAAGTAAATATCATTTGGAATGATAATTTTGTCATTTTGTTTTCGAGCAATTCGACTTTTCCTCACGGACATACTTTTGGCCCACCCAGTATAAGTAATTATTAATTTGATAAATTAATGCATAAATTTTATTAAAGGAAAATCCTATTTATCTATAATTATGATAAAAAAATTAATCAGTGAATAGTGTAATAAATTATTATAAAATAATATTTTAAAATAATACACTTATATTATTCAAATAAATAAAATAACTTCGAATTTGCAACTATATCGAAATGGAGATTTTCAAACTCAAACACTAATTTTAAAAAAGCTAATATTTGACAAAATCATATTTATTTCAATATAATTTTTAGGTTTTATTAAATAATTATTAATTATATTTGTTTTTCACTTCATGATTTTAAAAAATTCCAAACTTTAATCAAATCTCTAATAAAAATTAAAATTTTATGAATTAAACATAATTTCACAACTGATCTGTGGTCCCAAATCCGCACACTTTTTTCAGAAAAAGAAATTTTAGAATAGAATTTCTGCACGAGTGCACTAATGGGAAATTCTTATAATTTTAAATTAATTCATTTATATTTTATCAAATACATGTTAAACCTTGATAATTGGCCAAATAGAATTTAATTTTATTTTTTAATTAATTATTTATATTATAAAAAGTTTACCGATTTATTAGAAATTTTTAATCGGTAGAGATACCGCTTAAACTTTTTCTGCATACGGTGCAGAAAAATTAAAGCAAAATTTCTGCACGCATGCACGAATGGGAAATTCTAATTATTTTAAATAAATTCATTTATATTTGATCAAATACATGTTAAACCTTGATAATTGGCAGAATAGAACTTAATTTTAAATTTTAATTAATAAAATATTTTGAACTTAATTAGCCTTACGAATACATACCGTATAAATTCAATCGGTATTCATTCGTAGCTTCTACCGTAAGAATTTTTCTGCTTCATTTGCAGAAATCCTATATTATTTTTTCTTTTTCTGCAGAAAAGATGTTCCCTCCCCAGATTGTGGAACGTGTTTAAATTCAATTAATAAATTTGAAATGGTTTATTAATTTCCTTTATAATATTGCATTCTCTAGTTGAATTAATATGATTTAATATAAAGATAGACTGAATAGGTTTATTTAAATTTATCATTTGATTGTTTCAATAATTCCTTAAGATAATATTTAAATAATTGTAAACAATACTTTTAATTAAAAGTCACCATCTCATTTATAAAAAATTAATAATAACAATATTCATAACAAAGCTATTATAGAATGCTATAAATATATTACTTATAAAAAAGTTACAAGATTATAATATTTACGAAATAATTAAAACAATGAGAAATATTAATACCACTGTAACATATTTGAAATGTTAGTTAATTTTAATAATAATTTTATGTATGAATTACAGCTTGAAAGTGAAAAATAACTCATCTTCTATTGTATACAATTCAAAATTCATAAATAACGTTGAAATAAATCATTAAAATTTGCCCATTTAAAAACCATACAAAAAGTATTTGTTATGATTGAATGTTATAATTTTTAATATATAATTATTTCGCTAAATATTTCCTTATAATAAATGTTTTTTAAATTATAAAAATATCTATTACTTTTTGATTAATTCAAATTTTTGTCAGGGAGTTCCTTATTGTTCACCCTGAATGAATCATAGCAAGATATTAAAAAAGAAATATCATTATATTATTTAACCATAAAATATATAAATACACAATAGATTTTAGATTTTGCAATCTCATTTTAATTTGTAATTATGTATCTAGATATTTTATTTAAAAATTAAAAAAGTATATATGAATACGGAATTTCTAACCATTTGATTCGTATTTGTCTTAATAATTAAAAATTTTAGAAATATTAAACAATTATTACAGTTTATAAATTTATATAATTTTAGTGATTGAAATAAATTAAACATATATTTTCATTAAGATATCTAGCATAAATTATTTTAAATTAATTGCAAGATCAAATTATAAAATGTATATTTTTTAAATAAAAAATAAATAATTTTCATCAAGTTTCTCTGTTGAAATTTTAATATTTTTTTAAAATTAAAACCACACTGGTCACCCAGCCAATATTTAAATTATATATTATATTGAATATATTTTATTAATTTATAAGAAACATTTACAGTTTTAAAATTTTTATATAATTTATTTATATTTAAATTATTTTCTAAAGAGAAATTTTAATTTATTAATTTATTTATATAAAATAATATTATATATATTTTATTAACAATGTTATAATATATTTAAAGTTATCGCAAGTTTTAATTAAATGTTTTTTTAAATAAAAATGTTCATCAATTTAAAAATAAGAATTATATTAGTTTTTCTATTAAATTTGAGGTATTTTTTTAAAATTATGTATTATAATCAAATGAAGAAAGAAGTTTCGCTAAGTTCTGTTTATCTCAACAGTAGTAAAACAGGTGTAATATACTCAAGCCAATCAGAGATCAGAATTTTGTCATGATACTTTTCCCTTCCCAAACTGTCCGACCACATTTACCGAACTAGCCAAATTTTTAAAAACTTAACCAACTTACCGAACCTGACAAATCAATTTCACCGAACTTGGACAACTTACAAGTTTGCATTCAATATAGCAAATTAAATATAAATAATATGGTTCAGCTTTGTTGGCTCCGAAGTTGACTCAAAGAAAAATAAAAAGTTTGTTTTCCTAAATAGACCTTAAATAATGCCTTTAATAAGGACTTTAACAAAGTTTTTTTTACTTTCTTTTTTAAATTGAAAAACATCTGTTAACTCCAAATAAGTCAAAAAAATTTCCGTTTAATATCTTTTGATGGGAAATTTTTAGCTAGCAACCTTCGATTTTTAAAGGGATAATTTAAACCATTGCTAATAAAATAGAAATTTAAATAAAATATATTTCTTATTTACATAAATATCTTTTAATAATTGCAGTTCCGTAAATAAATTTATAAAAACTGTTTACAAAACGTTTAATTTTAAAGTATTTAGTCCAGTCAAGAATTGTAGCTTTTAAGAAATGTTTTTAAAGATTTGTTCATGCAATGAAATTTCAAAATTTGAAAAATAAATTATTAAACTAATAAAACAGGTACAATAAAAGTTATTAACCTTGAAATGTTTACTTGTTATTTAGCTTTAAATTTCCCGGTAAAATTTATTTTCTATTTGAAAAATCTTAAATAGTGAATATTTTATTAAATAAAAACAAAATTAAATTGTTTAACAAAATAAATTTTTTTCAAAATTAATATTGACAAATAATTTATACTAACATAATTTTATAGTTGATCGTAGTCATGAATTTTTTCAATTTAGATATTATTTTGAGTAATAAATTGTTAAAACAGCATTTTTCTAACAGAATTAACGATATTTGAAATGGATTTTTACCTTAAAATTCATTTTTAAGTGAAAAATAGCCGAAATATTCCTTTATTAGTGTAATAGCATGTAAAAATGAAAATTATAGAACAAATTAACCTTTAAATAGTCTAAATTAAAAATGAAAAGCTAAATTGTTCAAAAATGGACATTATTGAGGTAATTAAAAAATACCCTAATCTAACACTTCCTAAGAATTTTTCCATAATACTCTTCCATACCACCCCCTTAGAACCTCGACGTTTCGCCATCACTGGTTATATGGTTATAAGCAGGAATGCTCAAAAGTATATGAAGATAAATATTTTAAGCATATAAAAGGAACGTGCAAAAATTAACAACAAAAAAGTCAGATTTTTTTTAATCTATTAAAACTAATAAAAAAAATCCTAAAATTTTCCATAAATCTTTAAATTATATTACATTTTTATTGACAATATGAGCACGTTTCCTTTAAAAGCTGTAAATTTTATCTTCTTGTACTTTTGAGCATTCCTAGTTAAAAGTATAATCGTTACCGAACTAATAAAATCATATAATATCTACATATTTGGTTTATGAATTAAGTATTTTAGAAACCCATTAAGTTATGCATGAAATTTTTATTTTATATTGAATTATTGTTTGCTTTATAAAATAATCTAAACATAAACAATTTCTATTTATTCCAACAAAATTATTATATAATTATTATATAAAATATATAAATTATTTTATAAAAACTCATTTAAGAAATATTAATAAATAAATTAAATTCGTTTATTTTTAAACAAATTAAATCTTGATTTATTTTAACAATAAATAATAATACTTTAAATAATTAATGAACTTTATTTTATTAAAACAAGCTTTGATTATTCTTTAAAATAAATTCCAATTATTTTATACAGCTAAACCCGTTTATAGGTCAGCGTGTCCAGTCAAATATGTTTATATAAACTATTGGAAAGAGAAAAGGGAGTAATTTTTAGTGAAATATTATATATATTCCTTAATACTATAACCATGTTTATGTTAAAATTATACCATGAAATTAACTTTTATAAGATGAGTATCACACCTTTTGTAAATATTGAAACATGATGATATTTCAAATATAAAGATTGTTACCTAGATATAATTAAGAATAATTTGAAAATAATTGAATTTAATAATTGAGAATATAGTATAATAGGGGGTTCAATCAATCTTAAATGCGTCAACTAATTTCAATTTTGTAACGTTATATTAAAATATCTCCTCGTAACAATTTTTTGTTTAGGTGACCAATTTACAAGGGTAGGCCCTAATATATCATAATTATGCTAATGTGAGACCCTAGTTCCCAGCCTAAATTGAATTATCTTTTGGTGATTTTATAATTGAATATTATAGTAGAATTGTTTAATTTTCATATGACGCCAAAATAATTAAAATCGGTTTAAACCAAAAAAGTTATAATAAGTTAAATTTAAAGAATTTCCCATTGATTTACAATATTAAAATCTAAATCACCTTTTAAATGAGTTTTATGGGTTTGATGGATAGAATAATTCATATTGAACAAATTTGTTGATGGACACTTTTAGTTATAAACTAAGATATAGACTTTAAAGAGATTAAATTATTTAAAAAATTCTTAATTGTTTAATTTTTAAAAATAATTGATGTTTTCTTGAGGGTTTACCTTACATTTGATCAAAATGTCTCAAGCAACAATGTTTTATATTAGGGTATTCAAAAGGTTTCTTGACAAGTTTTTTGCAAACTGTGCCAAAATTACAATAGATATCTCAAATCTGTAAAAGGCATCTAATAGATCCACCTCATAGAATTTATAGGGTTATTAAATAATTTCAAACAAATCACGTTATCTTAGAAATTTTAAGACATTTGCAAAGGTCATAGGCACAGCTTATACCTGAACAGATATGGATGGTTCTATAAATGTTTGTAATAGAAGAAAAGTTGATATTTAATTTGACACCAAAATCATTAAAATCCGTTAAAAGGCAAAAAACTTATGGCATGTGAAATATCAAATTTTCCCATAGATTAACATTATGAAAATCTAAATCATCTTGCACATGGAATCCTATTTGTTATTTTAATTGAGGTTGCCATTTTGAACAATTTTGCTGCTTAAAACATTTTAGTAAATGTCAAGATAAAGCGTCAAAAATAATTCAAATATTTTTGAAATACATTTTATTGAGTAAATTTTATGAAATCTTAAGTTAATTTTATTCTTTATATTAGCCTGGATCAAAATGTACTATTCAACAAAGTTGTTCAAATTGATAATATCAATTAAAAAAACACATAAGAATCCATGATCAAGATGATTTAAATTTCTATAATGTTAATCTATGAAAAATTCTTGATATTTCACTTGCCATAGGTTTTTTGCCTTTCAACGGATTTTAATGATTTTGGTGTCATATTAAACTTAAACTATTCCTCTATTATAAACATTCATTGAACAATCCATATCTATTCAGGTATGAGCCATGACTATGACCTTTGCAAATATCTTGAAATTTCTAAGATCACGTGATTTGTTTGAAATTATTTAGTAGGCCTATAAATCAGGGATGGCAAAAGACCGAGGTTCAAGGGGGGGTATAAGGGGGGGTATTTTGGTCCGAGCTAAGGGGGGGTATAAGGGGGGGGTATTTTGAAAATGACCCAAA
>JAQFZM010003275.1:0-11410 GCA_034695785.1 Galumna obvia
CCTGCTTTTAGTAATAGTGGGCAGTAGTCCTAAAGTCTCAAACTTTGTCTTATGACCCTAAAAGTCGGCTCTGGACATCAAAAGTAACCTTAATCTCATACCCGGACCTCAATATTTTTATAAACACTATTTTTTGAAATTAAGTTATAAATTCATTCATATTTAATTATTTTAAACCCAGAACACAATTATCGCTAAAACTCTTATTTTTATTAATACATTAGAAATCATAAAACTCTTCAATTATTTTAAAACCTTAATATAAATTTCATTACTAAAAACTCAATTATTGTTATAATCTCTAAGACATCCATAGTTTATAAAAGGATGTCTTTTGAGGTCAAACTTCAGTTTTTCTTGGATATTAATCAGTAAATTTAACTCCAAAACATCTAGAAATGAGTCTTTGATTTTCAATTATTTTAAATATGATTTTAATTAAGAATTAGTTTTGACTCATTTAATAAAAATGTTTGATATCTTGAAATCTAATTTTCAATTATTTTAAAGAGTTTTAAGGTCTCGAAGAGTTCTAGTAAGATTACGAAATGAAAGTAATTATTCTATTAATTAAAATACCCGGCATTCGGGTTTTCAAGACCTCAAAAGCCCACCGCTTGATTTTCTCGTTTCTCAGCAAAGATCGAGTGGTGGATATGCCCCTTTGCCGGGAAACAAGAAAGGCGCCAATCGGAGCTCTCAACCCGGA
This sequence comes from Galumna obvia, assembly GCA_034695785.1. Lineage (NCBI taxonomy): Eukaryota > Metazoa > Arthropoda > Arachnida > Sarcoptiformes > Galumnidae > Galumna > Galumna obvia. The sequence continues at coordinate 710 of JAQFZM010003275.1, forward strand.
TTTAGGCCACAGGTTTGCAACATACGTAAGAATGACATCATTTTGCATTTTATTTTTTATTTCCTTTAAAATTTTCTTCAAAATCAAAAGTTATTTATAAAAATTTTACGAAGTTTGGTTATATAATACAGTGGATGATCGATCTAATTAACTAATAGGGAAACCAAAAATAGTTAATAACATCGGTCTGTTAATAAGACAGGTCATTTTATATTTTTAAACCAATATTTAATTAAAATGGCCAAAAATTTACACTTTTGGCAAATAATCAGTTATTTTCTGTTGTTTTAAAGTTCTAAAACAATTATTAGTTCTCATTTATGAGTATTTAAGTTAAATGTGAATGACTTTTTAATTTGTAATCTTTTATTAACTGATCTCTTTTAACACCAATTTTATAATAATTAATTATTTAAATTTTTTCATTAATCAAAAGTTTTGTTATTTAAAGTTTATTATAGTTTCTAGCCGACATTTTGTTTGAAGTCATTAAAATTTTTTTTATCTAAAAACATAAAAATTTGGTTTATAATACAGATTTTAACATTTCATTACTTAATACGATCGGTCATTAAATTAAATTGTTTTTAATAGTTTTGGTTTCAGTTTATAGTTAATAACAAACGTCAGTTAATAACATCAGTCTTCATAACATCGGTCAATACCTAACATTATTGTCTATGTAAATTGCTTTTGGTTTTTAGATTTAGTATATTAGATAGGTAAGTTAATTAGATTGGTACTTAATTAGATTGATCATCCACTGTACTTAATTCTTTAATTAAAATTTTATCAAATATTTGTTGAAATTCTTGTCTTTAAATATAATTTAATTGAATTTATTTTCAAACAAATGAATAGAATTATTAAAAAATTTGATTTAATTTTGAAACAATTTCTTTACACACTTTAAATGTAATTATAATCAATTTATATTTAAAATCAAAAGTTATGTTAATTTTGTAAAATTTTTATTATTATTCAAAACAAAATTATATCGATTTTAATACCAAAAATATAGATTTAATTTCATTAAAAATTAGATTCAGTTTAATGTATGGATTGTCTCAAATAAATGTTAATAAATAGTTTGTGTTCACTCATCCAAAGAATTATAGCATTACTTAATTGTTAACAAATATTTGTCTTTAAATACTAATTAATTGAATTTATTTTTAAAATAAATGAATAAAAATGTTTGAATTCTATTGAATTCATTTTATTTATAAATAATTTATTGAATTAAAAAACAATTTTATAAGAAATTTATTTTAAAACAAAAAACTAATAAAATTAAAATTGCTTTAAGTATGTCCTCAACGATAACTAATCCAATGATGAAGTTTTATGATTCAATTAAATTTATATTCAGTTTTACTTAATTTATAATAAAAATAAATAATAAATTTTTGTTATTTATTCTAAGAGTAATGTCTAAAGAGTTGAGTATTAATACCTATTAATTATTCAGAAGTTTTCATAACTCATGTTTTGAATAATACATAATTACTATAATTTTGAGGATATCTTCAAAAATGTCGACATATTTAGATAACTTTCCAAATATAGGGAATCAATGATTTAAAAGCACTGAATTGTAAAACAAATTAAACTAAAATAAGTATTGAGACTAAAAATAAAACTAAGATAAGTATTCAGTGATAATCAAAACGAGGGAAAGACTTAACATAATTTATTAATAAAAACAATTTTCATATAAATATTTTAATTTAAGACAAAAAATAATTTAGAATTGATTTCATTCAAAATAAAATTTTTATGAATGTATGGAATCATTAATTATATGGTTTTTGATGTTTTCAAGTATTGAATAGAATTTACGGTTGAAGTGTAGTTCTCGAAGACTTTGGTTGATATCGAATATAACAAAAGATTCCAACGAATAAACCAATGATTACGAGAATGAAGACTAAAATAATGATAAATATTTCGATATAATGGCTGTCACTATGGATTGGGTCAGTTTGTAAGGTTGTAGTGATTGTTTCAAAGCATTCTCTCATAAATTTAATCCAATTATTTCTTAAAGAACACTAAATAAAAGAATTATGTATTCATTGATATTCAATGTATTGTTTGCCTCACATTTCTATTGATGTCATTCGTGTGGAAACAATAGTAAGGCTGTCCTTCAATAATAGCGAAGAGGAGGAATCCTTGGCTAAACCTATCGAAACTAAGAACTCCTTCCAAATAATACTCCAAATCCATAAGGAATTGAAAACTTTCACAATTAGAGCAAGATGAGTTTTCAGTACCGTATGGCATAACATAGTATTTCTTATTCTTATTCTTGCGATCAATGGTTACTAAAATGATTTCATTCATTCCATATCTAATATAAGGACGGAATATAAGAATGTTTTCATTCAAATGGAGTTCAAATGTTCTATTATATGAGTTAAGGCCATTTGACCCTTGGTAGGAATGATTCCTTATTAAATAACAATCAAGTTTTGTAGTAGTCTTTAGATTTAGAATAGATTTTGTTTTAGATATAAATTTAGTTTTAAAAGTTGTATACCTTATTCTCTGCCCAACAGTTCCAGAAGTAAATGTCAAACCCATTATCTACTAAAAACTCGTACTTAAAACCAATTTTATGCGTTTTCGAGTCATTGGTTTGTATTCGAGTACCGGATATTAACTCCACTCGTCTTTGGTTTGAATCCAATTTGAATTCATATTCTTCTCCTCTTTTGTTGACTACTCTATAGGTATAGTTATTATAACCCGAATAGTTTTGATAATAACTGAGGCCTTCATATATTCCATTGGGTTTTACAAAATCACAAAAGTTTTCGCAATCGATTGAAATTAGGAATAAAATTGAGATAAATATGGAAATGAATGACATTTTTTAGACACTTTTTCAATGCTTTGCAAATGAATTTATTTAATATATTTTAAATAACGATTTTTTACTCAAAGCGTTAATTCAATAAACAGTTTATTAGACAATAATTAATATTCAAAATATCTTTCGGTTAAACATTACTTTCAATTTTACTTCATTTTATATTTAATGTAAAACAAAAGTTTAAATAGATTTCATTGAATTTGTTATTAAAATATGAAATAAATGTTATTATAATTAATGATTATATCGTTTATCAAAAGATGAAACTCGACTTATATTTATATTTGTCTAAAATGTTTATTAATTAGAGATTAATAGAGATATTGTGTCCACTCATTCAATAAATTATAAAATTTTTTAATTGTCAACAAATTTTTGTTTTAATACAATTGAATAAAATTAAGAAAAGAATTAATAGTTTTAAATAAATTTTTGTAAAGTATTTATGGCTATAATTTTCAATGATTTCTATTTTATCACTAATTGATAACTATTGTAGTTTAAAATAAGATATTTTTCACTAAAATAATATGTTTTCAATATTCAATTTATATGATGTAATAATTATTTTTTTAGGTTCATAAAACTAATCCCTATTTTCTATAGTTTGTATTAACTTTGGTTTGAATATTTGGTTCATAAAACTGATGGGTGACTCTACAAGTTTTCAGTATTAATCAAAGGAAGGAAAGGACTGAACATATAATTTAGGAATAAAAACACAATTTTAAATTAAATATTTTAATTTAAGACAAAAAAAATTTGGAATTCATTTCATTTAAAATTAGATTAAAAAATAGTCTCAACGATTACTTTTCCTGTTCTATAGATTAGTAATCGAACGCATCTCTCAGTGTTTTTATCGAAGGCTTCCCTTTTAAATAAAAATAGATTCCAAGGATTACAACAAATATGATAACAATCACTACAATAACGATAACTATTATTATTATCAGTGATTTGTTTTCCTCTGGAGATGTAGTTTCAAAGCAATCTTTCAAAAGTTGAAACCAATTGTCTTTTAAAGAGCACTAAAATAAAGGAATTTTATATTTATTGATATTTAATGTATTGTTTGCCTCACATTTCTAATATGAAAACAATAATAGGGCTGTCCGTCAATGTTAGCGAAGAGAATATATTGAAGTATATGTCCGGAGAATCTAAGAATTCCCTCCAATTTAGTAAAGGTTTGATTCTCTAAATTTTGAATGAATTCAATGTATTCACAGTCAACACAATAAGTGATATCTCTTTTCTCTTCAGACAATATTTCAAACGATTTCATTGATTTAGACTTTCTGTTGACTGTTATTATATACGGATTTTGTTTATCTCTCATATCTTTACTCTCATTAATAATGGCTTCAAATACAAGAATATTTTCATTCAGATCTAAATCGTATTCCTTTTTCTTGTCATTTGATCCATCCTTAGTCAACACATCACAGGTTAAGTTTGTCGAAGTCTTTAGAATAGATTTTGTTTAAGTCACTAATATAGTTTTCAAAGTTATCTTATTCTGTGCCCAACAATTGTAAGCGAAAGGTTTTTCCTCAGAAATAATTTTAAAACCAATTCTGTGTCTTATCATAGGATTGAGTAATCTTTTAGTTCCGGAGATTAACACATTTTCATCCTTTATTTGGAAACTATAATCGATTCCTATTTTGTTGACTACGCTATACATAGATTTCTTATAACCCGAATAACTCTTGTAATAATTGAGTCCTTCATATATTCCGTTGGGTTTTACAAAATCACAGAACTCTTTGCATTCGATTGAAATGAGGAATAAAAGTGAGAGAATTAATGAAATGAATGACATTTTTGTATTCTTTGGAACTTTTTTTTTGATTTAATTCTTTAGAAATAAATTTAAAATAAAATAACGATTTTTGTCTCAAACTATTGAATAAAATTTATTTATAGTCCGCGAGAATACAATTTACTTCACATTTTTGAAAAGGATTTCTAATTCACTAAATGCTTAACAATGATTGTCTTCTATTAATGGTTAAATGAAAATATATCTAAAGTATAACGAAAAAATTGTAGTTCAAAACTGCAATAAAAAGCTGACCCTCTCTTAACTTTCTTTATTTTTGAGCTCAAATTTGAAATTTTTCCCGAATTCTAAACATAAAATAGTTTAATATATTAAATAAAAATTGAATCAAATAAATTTAATATTTGAATTCACAAAAATTAATACATAAAATCAACTTTAAATACATTAAAAGTTAAATTGCATAACATTTTAATCAAGATCTCCATAGAACAACACTTAAAAGTTGAATATCCTTGGTGGAAATTTTTAAAACTTCAATAGAGATTGTGTTTGTCCATAGTTTATGTTATTTTTTTCAAATTCTACGGTTAACTAAATTATAGCTAAAATAATGTTCATAAAAATGTGTTAAACATTATTCTATAATAAAATTAATGGAAATTTTAAAACTTCATTATTTTATTGGCGATAAAGTCGTTTCACTCATAAATTAATGTTATAAATAAAACTCAATAAAGAAATTGTTTTCTTTTTTACAAATATTTAAATATATTATAGAATTAAATTACATTAAATTAATAGTAAAATAAATGAATTAAAATTTCAGAAACTATTTAAACCACAAATAAATTTGGTATTCAGTGAATGCATAGGAAAGGGATTATTAATTATGAATTATTTAATATTATTAATATTAATATTATTAATAATGTCTGAATGACTCTTATTTTAAAAGAAAAATATTTAATTTAAAAAAATAAAATAATTTAGAAATCATTTCATTAAAAAATAGATTTAAAAGAATGGTTTCAACGATGAGTTGAAGTTCTCTTTGTCTTTGAGGGCACTCTTTGAAAGAAATCAATTGAGTCCTCAGAAGTAGATTTACGTCTCAAATAACAATAGATTCCAAGGATTACAACAAATATGATAACAATCACTACAATAACGATAACTATTATTATTATTATCAGTGATTTGTTTCCCTCTGGAGATGAAGTAACAACTGTTGTAGTGATGTTCGCCTTTTCAAAGCAGTCTTTCAAAAGTTGAATCCAATTCCCTCTTAAAGAGCACTAAAATAAAAGAATTTTATATTTGATATTCAATGTATTGTTTGCCTCACATTTCTATTCATACTATTATTGTGAAAACAATAATAGGGCTGTTCCTCAATGTTAGCGAAGAGAACATATCCAATGTGTTTGTCACCAAAAGGGCTCCAGATTTTAAGAATTCCCTCCAAATTAGAAAAGGTTTTATTCTCTAAAATTTGAATGAATTCAATGTATTCACAATCACTACAATAAGTGATATCTCTTTTCTCTTCAGACAGTATTCCATACGATTTCATTGATTTAGACTTTCGGTCGACTGTTATTAGAGACCAATTTTGTTGATCTCTTATATCTCGACTATCATTGATAAGAGGATGAAATACAAGGATATCTTCATTCAGATCTAAATCGTATTCCTTCTTCGTGTCATTTAATCCATTCTTAGTCAACACATCACAGGTTAGGTTCTTCGAAGTCTTTGGAATAGATTTTGTTTTAGACATTAATATAGTTTTCAAAATGTATACCTTATTCTGTGCCCAACAATTGTAAGCGAAAACTTCTTTCTCATACAAAATTTCAAAACCAATTCTGTGTCGTATCAAAGGATTGACTGATATATTAGTTCCGGTGATTAACAACACTTCTTCATTCCTTATTTGGAAACTATAATCGATTCCTCTTTTGTTGACTACTCTATACATAGAGTCGTTAAAACCCGAATAATTCTTATAATAATAGAGTCCTTCATATATTCCGTTGGGTTTTGCAAAACCACAGAACTCTTTGCAATCGATTGAAATGAGGAATAAAATGGAGAGAAATAACGAAATGAATGACATTTCTTGGATTCTTTGGAAAACTATTCTTTGAATTTAATTCTTTAGAAATGAATTTAAAATAAAATAACGATTTTTATCTCAAAAACTGAATTAAAGCTCTCAAAACAACTATTGAATGAAATGTATTTAAAGTCCGCGAGAATACAATTTACTTCACATTTTTGAAAAGGATTTCTAATTCACTAAATGCTCAACAATGAGGTAATCTTTTGTTAATTGTTAAATATATCTAAAATAATAACTAAAGCAATGATTTTTCGGGAGTAAAAGATAGGTTCCGTCGGGAATAGGGGTATAAAAAGTCTAAAATAGGGAATAAAAAGTTTTTAGAGGAAGGAATTTAAAGTAAACGTTTAAATTAATTTATTATTTGAGTTAACAAATATTAAAACATAAAATCAACTTTTAATACATAAAAAGTTAAATTCCATTACATTATATCACTATAGAACAACACTTAAATGTTGACTATCCTTGATGGAAATTTTTTAAAACCTCGAAAGAGCTATTGTTTGTTCATAGTTTATGTTATTTTTTTCAAATTCTAGGGTTAACTAAATTATAACTAAAATAATGTTTATATAATTCAATAAAAAATATATTAAAAATTATTCATAAATTAATGAAAACTTTAAAACTAATGTTTAACTAATTTTTCAAAACTTTTTTAACAAAACTTTTGATGTCATCCGTTAGTAGTTTTGGTTCTTCAAAAGCACCGAAATGTCCTCCTCTCGACATTTCTGTGAACTGAACCAATTGATGGCATTCCTTTTTTGTCAACTTTAAGTTTTTAAAAATTATGAAAATTAAGATTTTTAGTATTTTTCGTATAATACCCTCTTAGGTTTGGTGCCTTCTGGGGACTTTATCTTAATTTTGATCAAAATGTTCCAAGCAGCAAAATTGTTCCTACTTTAATACCCTATTGAAAAATCACAAAATAACTAGTTAATTATCTTATCCAGTTTTTCATATGTGCCCTAATTTTTCATTTTGCTCAAAAATTCTATATTCAACCTACCATAGTTTTGTTATTTCTTAACCGATTTTAATGAACTTTGTATCATATTAAAGATATTGAGGAGTACTTTAAAAATCCGTTTACAGAATTAGAATCGGCTAAACCTTTCAACAGCAACTAGAAAAAATGTGATATTTTTACTTTTTGAGATCCCTAATAATTGTGTTTAAATATCCAATATTATAATTATCAACCGGGGGAGATATAGTATCTGTGTTTAAAATTTTTATGAATTTCATCAACGCGTTTAGAAGTTATAGCTTGTTGAGTTGTCCTAGTTAGTTTTGAAACAAAGTGTATTTTATAGAAAAATAAATTAGAATTTATTTCATTAAAAATTAGATTCATTTAAAAGAATGGTTTCAAAGAATACTTCTCTTATTCTTTGAAACATTCATTCCTTCGACTGAAGATATCGAAGACTTCCATTTCAAACAACAACAGATTCCAAAGGATTACAACAAATATGATTATCATTAAAATAGCGATAAATATTATAATCACAGATTGGTTTACATTTGGAGATGAAGATGTAATAAAGGCGTCGGTTGTTGTGATAATGATTGTAGTTTTACTTGGAAAGCAATCGCACAAAAGTCTAACCCAATTCTCGAATGAAATGAGGAATAAAATTAAGAGAAATAATGAAATTAAAGACATTTTTTCGGATAAAACTATTCTTTGAATTCAATGTTTTAGAAAAGAATTTAAAACAAAATTTTTTGAATTAATATAATTAATAATAATTAATAACGATTTTTGACTCAAAGCGTGAAAAAAATAATACATTTATGTAATTAAAACACAATTTTTTTAATAAAATGTATTTAAAAACTTTAAAAAACTCAATAAAAATGAAATTTCATTGAAAGTATAGACTTAAAGATAATTTATTCTTCTATTTTCAGATGTCTTTTAATTTAGTCCATATCTGTAGTCACAGAAGACATTATAGTTTCCGAAAGTTTTGTTCCAGACTTCAGATAACAATAGATTCCAAGGATTAGACCAAATATGATAACAATCACTACAATAACGATAACTATTATTATTATCAGTGATTTGTTTCCCTCTGGAGATGTAGTTGTAGTGATGGCAAAAGTTTTGGTGATGGAAGCGATTGTTGTGATGACAGAGGTTTTTGTTATGGAAGCGGTTGTTGTAATGGCAGTGCTTTCGGTGGTAACTTTAGTTGGAAAACAATTTTTCAAAAGTTGAAACCAATTGTCTCTTAAAGAGCACTAAAATAAAATAATTTTATATTAATTGATATTCAATGTATTGTTTGTCTCACATTTCCATTGATGTCATTTGTAGTGAAGCAATACATGGGCTGTCCCTCAATATTAGAGAAGAGAATGAATCCATTGTTATTCCCATCGAAACTAAGAATTGCCTCTAAATTATTATAAATACTATCCTCTAAACTACGAATGATTTGAAGAATTTTACAATTAATACAAGAATTGATTTCACTTTTGTTTAACAAATCATAATATTTTTCATTTCTATTCTTCCGATTAATAGTAACTAAAACCAAATTTTCCTCTTTATCTCCAATATAGGGATGAAATAAAAGAATTTCTTCATTTAAATCAAATTCATAATAATCTCTATCGAATTGAGTCCTAATAACTCCTGTGCTATGACTGACATTTTTCTTCACAGAATCACAAATAAGTTCTTTTGAAGTCTTAAGAATAGATTTTGTTTTAGACATGAATTTAGTTTTCAAAGTTGTATACCTTATTCACTGCAAAACAATTGTGATATGAATTTGTTGTGAAATCTTTATCCGAAATATTAAACTGAAAACCAATTCTATGTTCTTTCAATTTATTGATTTGTCTTTGAGTACTGGATATTAACTCCACTCTTCTTTGGGTTGAATTGAATTCGAATTCATATTCTATTCCTCTTTTGTTGACTACTCTAAAGGTATACTTATTATACCCCGAATAGTATTTGTAAAAATCGAGGCTTTCATATATTCCTTTGGTGTTATAGAAATCACAAAAGTATTCGCAATCGATTGAAATAAAGAACAGAATAGAGAGTAATATTGGAGTGAATGACATCTTTTCGTATAAAAACTTTTCTTTGGATTTAAAGCTATAAAATTAAATATATTTGAATTAAATAACGATTTTTTATTCAAAGCTTGAATTAAAACTTTTATTAAGTATTAAAACACATTTAAAATAATACTTGAGAATTTTTTATTTTGGAAAATAATAATACTTTTTAACTTTCTATAATATATATTTAGTTATCTAGCTAAGTTATGTAATTAAAGCCGAATTTAAAAAATGGATGAAATGTAAAACTTTTGGTTTCCATCACTGAAGTCAATGACAATGTTTTATATCTTTTTTTAAAATAAGTTTTAAAACCAAACATTAATTAAATAGTATTTATTAAATATTTCTTATAATTCAATGATTTTATTAATCATAAACTTATTACTAATAACTTATTTGTAGGGATTTTAATATCAATAATTGATTAGAAATAATATAATTGTTTTTTAATTTTTAGTTATTTTTAATAACTTTTAATTTAATTCTGAAAATGTTTGAAATAAAAATTATTGAAATATTATCTCTTGAGTTGCGGTCAATCGTTACTAAAATCAATTCATTCATTTCACTGAATACAAGAATCTATTGTTACTTAAGAAGAAAGGGTTCGATAAAAACACTGAGAGATTCGTTTGATTACTAATATTTGTTGTGAAATCCTTATCCGAAATATTAAACTGAAAACCAATTCTATGTTCTTTCAATTTATTGATTTGTCTTTGAGTATTGGATATTAACTCCACTCTTCTTTGGGTTGAATTGAATTCGAATTCATATTCTATTCCTCTTTTGTTGACTACTCTA
>JAQFZM010003276.1:0-11410 GCA_034695785.1 Galumna obvia
TATCTAGTATCTGTCCATAGACGCTAATGTTAAGGGTCCCAAACTCGTAGGGGGTATTTTCAAATTTTGGCCTCGTAGGGGGTATTCCGGAATACCCCCCCTTTTATCCAGCCCTGCTTTTAAGTTAAAACAAACTCAATAAATATTGAATTAATGCCTTGTTATTGGTGAGAGCACATTTTGGAATGAAATAAGACTTTTTAATAATTTGATAAAAACTGATATTTTGCAAAAGTTTATGAGTTCTGAACTGACTCTTTCTCAAGCAGTGGACTTCTGTGAATTACTGCTATATGGAGAGCAAACTGTAGTAGAAGGTTGTAGGGGTAGTAAATTCGTAGGTTTAAGCTTTGAATGAACGCTTATATTAAACTATTATTCGTCCGACTTAAGGTTGGAAGGGATGCAGTATAAAGTAAGGGGTGAAACCAACTATTATCTAATAGGAGAAAGTAAACAATGGATTCTACCACTATTCTATTCTGCATCCCCTCCAACCTTAAGTCGGACGAATAATAACTACCCCGGAATACTTCGACAGCTTCTGTTTTCGGGTATTTCAGCGAACAATGATTTTCCATACTTTAAAGTAGTGTCTGGTTTTCCTGAAATAAAAAGCATTTCAGATTAAACTTGCTCATATAAACAATTAATTTTTGCCATTTAAAATGTGTATAAGAGTCGCGTGGATATCAAAAGGTGAGGTCAAAAGGTTTTCATTAATTTTAAAATACTTATTCCTCCAATTTTATGGTACAAACAAATGTATAAACGGAAGTCTGACCTCATGTTTTCTTGAAAGGATATTCATAATCGATCCGAACCTCAAACCGTGATCTGAGAAAAATACAATAATTGTGTTCTTAACTAGATTTTCATCGAAAAGTCCTTTTATAAAGTTTGTGACGAAAGGATCCATAAGTCCGGCGTCATTGAGATTCCAGCCGTGTGTGAGTCGAACCATAAAATGCAGTGCAAAATATCTTTGTTTCCTTTCATTCATTGCTTTTATAAAGTCGTGTAAATATTTGTAATAAATCTAAAGATATAAAAATACAAAAAATTATAAAACAAGAATTTATTCTGAATAAGCCCTTACTTTAAACTCATGTTCATCTAAATAACAATATTCTTTTACTTCTGAATCCATTGCTTTAAAATAAGGTCTTAAGTAGTAGTCTGTGGGCGGGTCTGAGAAACCTTTCTTTTGATAATTGAATGTATTTATACCCGGCGTGTCTTCCATATAATAAGTCAAATATCCTATATTTTTGAATTCCTATAAAAGTTTATAAATTACTTTTAATTATAATAATTAAAAATATTATTGAACTCACTTTCCATATGAAAGGAAAGTAATCGAAGTATTCATTTGTTTGATTCCAAATGTCTTCCAAATAAAATCCGATAACAATGGTCTTTTTCAATTAATAAGAAAAGAAATAGATTTTATAGCCCATGGTCATTTTTATTTAAAAAAAATTTCAGAAAAATGTTTAATTAATAAATTTTTTATTTAATTAAAGGAAAAATTTATAATAGTGATTATTAATTTTAAAATTGAATTCATTTTTGGCTTAATTATTCTAATCGTTTCCATATTCTAATTGCCATATTTCGAGGACGCACTTCACCATCGGATACATAAAACTTTGTGTTGATGTCTTCACCATTATTTGTACCTGTATAAACCCAATCACTCCAACTACCTTTTGGAACACTAACAGTTTCCCTATTAAATTCTTTAACATTGCTATGATAACCAATTCTTTCAGAATAAATTTTTGAAAGTCTAGGAGAATTATCATTTTGAATTTGACCAAATGGTTCCGAGCCTTGTCCCACAACTCTAAAAAACACTCCAGAATATGAAGTGCTTACTTCAGTCCATTTCATATTTGGCCACAACTCTTGAGGTGTCGGTTGATTTGGAAGTTGTGTATAGAGAAAACCTAATGGTATTATTGAATTTAATTGATCTTGCTGTTTTTTAATTGAAATTTGTTGCTTTTCAATAACATTGGTGATGTTTTTTATCTCTTCGCTCAGAACTGATTTAGTCCATTGTTTCTTCTGACAAACTATCAGGTATTTCTTTTGGCATAACTCATCCGTCCATTTCCCGAGTTCTGCGTCAGTTAAGGACATTTGAACGCATTTATTACTTCCGTCTTTAACAGCGTTTTCGTCCCAATTTTCAAATATCAGGTTATTTCCGTCCATCCATTGAAACGATTTATCAATAAATTCTAATCCAATCCAAACATTATCTGAAATATTCTTATAATTCTTTAAATGATTTGATATAAAATTTTGTTCATTTTGTGATTGAATTGTAATTAATGTCGAACTACTGTCTAATTGACTGCAGTTTTTCTTCGCTTCATTTTCTGATCCCTTTTTCTCCAAAATTTTAAAACACTTTCTATCAGAATATGAAATCCAATCGCTATCACACGTCGACTGTTCGTTATTTTTGAGCCGATCTATATTTTTAATAAAACAAAATTTTTATAGTTATTTAAAAATAATAATTTAAAATATTTCTAAGATTATTAATTTTTTTAAATAAAACTATATATATTTTTCATCTGTTTATTTAGAAAAATGATTATTTATAGAATTGATTGGAAAAATTTTAAATATACATCTGTTATCTATTCATGTGAAATTCAATTAGAAGACAGGAATAAAATGTTTAAATAAAAAAATCATTTATTTAGTTTGTCAATAAGATAAACAGTTTTTGATCGAATATAAAATAGAATATAACTTTAAATATTTAAATATAATGATAATTTAAAAACTTTTAAAAAATTGTAATCATTCTTAAATTTAAGATCGATAAAAAATTATAAAGTAATTAACTATTTAAGTAAAAGTAGTAAATTTCTACAAAATCTTTCGTTTAAGCTTTAATTAACTATATTACCTTATTGATATTTACTAAATGAAAAAGTCGTTGTGAGATGAAAATATTAACAATCAATTCTATGTTTGATATATCTCTGTAACAATCCGTCTGGCTTCGCCGGGGCTATTGTGTTGTCAGTATCGTTGTATGCGCTTAAATATCGTAATCAATGTATTACTATTTGCCTAAATATTGGTGTGCTTTAATAAAAATTATTTATATTTAGTGCAAAGACTCATAGGTTTTAATCACAAAGCAGTGTTGAGACATGAGTGTGTAGGAGTATTACTCTTTTGGTTTATCTCTGGAAACGCTCGCGCACTGAGGTATGACATCAAATATAAAGTATGGCTACCACAACATGTGTTCAAATTTTATACAAAAAATGTGTTCTTATTTATAACTAAATAATATGTAATATTTGAACAAAGTTTAGTCAATAAATGTACTTATGTTAGTTTAAGTTAAATTTAAACATAAATAATGTGATATAATAAAGTTAATTGTGATTTTAAATTATTTTAAGTAATTATTTATTTAAAAATGAGTGCAATTTTAGCAAAATATAAACGTAATATTATTAATGACATTGATTTACGCATATGTGTTTTATATTATTATAAAAGAATTAAACAAGAATCTCCAGATAGACCATTAATGATATATTTGATACTTGCCAAACATTTAACATTTCTAAGGGCAGTTTTTATGTGATTAAAAAGTGAGGGCGCACCCCTTAAACACAATTTAGATCTCGTACATCAAAATATAACTATTGTGACTTTGATTCAATAGATAATATATGCAACTAAAATAAGTTAAGCAAATGTGTTACCATATATGACGTTTTTAAATATGTACAGTCGAACCCTGATTGTGATCTTATTTTAAAGATTGTAAATTAAATAATTTTTACAATATTATAAGAAAAATGAAGTTCAAATACAAATATACAAAGAAGATAATACGGGAAGAAATAATAAAAACGCCAAGAATTCAAAAACAAATTAAAGAATACCTCAAAAATTTTAAGAATAGGAAAAGTGCATAAACTGGATTTGACAGTTAAACTTGATGAAAAAGCGTTTCACACAAATGACGTCAAAAACAAGACACTAGTTCCTATTAATATTGAAAAGATAATAAAACCTGATAAAAACATTGGTATTGGTGATCGTTATATGGTTATTACAGCCGGTTCAGTGGAGAGGTTTATAGAGGAAGCTGAATTTAGGGTGAAAAGTGAAATTATGAAAGCAGATTTTGAATATTATATGGAGTGTCCACAGTTGCTAAACATCTCTACAAATTCACTCGTTATTTATGACAATTGTAGCATCCATTCCCGGCAATACAATAAACCCATCACACAAAGTGCAAAAAGACAAATAATTTTTGATTGGTTAATTGATAATAATTTATCATTTGATAATAATTCAACAAAAGTGCAATTAATAAAATTAGTCGAATTATCTAGTAAACAACCCAAATATATTGTAGATAATTTAATTAAAATGTTTGGATGTCACCCCCAAAAGTTAACTCCTTATTGTTGTCACCTAAACCCCATTGCAAAGATATTTAATACATTCAAAGAGTATTTGAAATCAAATATTTAAAAAATTATAGAAATTTCATTGATTTTATCTCTTTTTGTTTTAAAATGTTTACCAGATAAAGGATAATCAACTGTAAGAAATGTGAAAAAAGATGTTGAATCTCCTTACTATTCTCAATCCAATTTAATTCAGATTAGATATGATTGTGAACACAATTATTTTTTTAATGTTAATTATAATAATTATTAAACAACTTGTAAAAATGTTTAAATAAAAATTTGTTTATTATAAATATGTTGTACTGTATGTATATTTTGTGCCCGCCTTCCAATTTCCAGAGATAAACCAAATAAGTAATAGCGCAATTTTACATTGACTCAAAAGTGACCTAAACAGTCCTCTCTCACTGAAATCAATGCTTTTTATTAGAAGTTTAGACATGACTCTAGATTTAATTGGATGGACACTTAACCACAAGAGATAATAAAAAATCTTTTCCTTATTTATTTAACTGAATAAACAGTAGACCATGGATGGCGAACCGGGGGGTTCTCCGGAATACCCCCTGGAAGGCAATATTTTTAAAATACCCTCCCCCAAATAGGAGTTTGAGAATTTTAAACTTAGCGTCTATTGACAGACACTAGTTCTGTTGGCATTTTTTGGTTTAGAGTAAGTTATTTTGCCAAAATACCCCCCATTGGACTCGACCCTTTCGTCGGTCCTGCAGTAGAATCATTGATAAAATATTTTGGCCCTGACCATAGAGATTGAGATGTGGCAAAATTTTCATTGATAAAATGTTGATTCCTCATACTTCGATACAGACGAATTGTTAAAATAAATTTCATTGTAATAACTTACCATTTATTAACAGATATAGATTCTAAACTAGTTTAGCAAATTAAAAAATTTATAATGGATTATTTTTATAAAATAATTTGACTTACCATCAATTTCTTTTCTATAATTATGCATTTTATCTTCGAAATCTATTTTCAATAATTGAATCTTATTATTCAATTTTAGCTCCAAATCTGACATTTGATCGCCTTTTATATAAAATTATGTTTTCAATCACTAAGTTAATGAAAAAAAAAATTAAAACATACCATATATTAGCATGGCCACAATTAAAAGAACAAATAAAATACAATAATGCCTCATTTTATCAAAATGTTTTAAATTAAATTAATTTTATTAAAATGTTTTAAATAAAATTAAATTAAAAAAGTAGATTTTCACAAAATTATTTCAAATGTATTAAATATAATATTTTATAATTGGCTTTATATAATGAATTATTATCAATAACTTAGATACCAAACACTCGAAAAATTTAATTTTTATTAACTCTTAAAGAATTAAATGTCAATTTTATTTTAAAGAATAACATGTGAATAACAAAGCTATTCCTGTTTAAATATCATAGAGTAATTGATAAAAGTAAATTAATTATTTTGAAGAACATATATCTTATGTATTGTAAGAATCTATTGTTATCAATATTTGGATAAATAAACGTATACTGAAATAATATATGATAAGAACTTATAATATAACTATTACCGAATTCTCTGAATTTAAGCGCCATGGCGCCTAATGTCAGTTTCTTTGAGAGGGTGGCGTACCACCTAGATAACACGACACCCAGTTTTGCCTGAAATAACGAGTCAAATACCAAAAGTTTAATCAAATAAAAATGTCACAAAACAGTGATTTGTCTTTAGATGAAGACCTTTTTGGCCACACAATCGACGACAACAGTGAAGAAATGAGTCAAAATTGAAGTAAAACGGATATTATGTTAGAAGTGTCTGATAGTCAGAGAGGTGAAACGAATATCAATGACATCGAGTCAGGAGTTGCGGTCACTTCTGGTGTGACTCCAAGAAGTGGCCCTAAGAAGAGACCCAAACTTTATAGATAAATGTATTCATTGCAATAAATATGAGATATCACGACATGGCGGGTTATATCAGTCTCTAAGATGGGGTGGCGTACTATCTAGGTAACACACTATGCTATTTTGAAATCTACTCGAGTCTGGGACCTGTCACATAATGCGCCATGGCGCCTAAAGTCAGAGAATTCGGTAAAAATAAAAATGGTAAAATATTAATATATAAAAGGTTATACTTTAAATTATAATTTACAAAATTTTAATCAATTCCAACAATTTTAAATACTAGTTTAATCAAGTTTTGAAAGCAAACCCATAAGCACTACATTTAGGATTATTAACAATAGTAAATTATTAAAATAATGTAAAACCTTCATTATTTTCAAATTTAAAAGAAAATAAATATGAATTCTATCAAATATTTAACAATTATTTTAGTTTCAACACATATAAGAAACAAGGTTTGAGGAAAATCCTATAATCACTACATTTACGAGCTTCTATCAATATAATAATTTAAAAATTTAATTTATTCCGGCTAAAAATATAATCAAGCATTTTAAAAATATTCCTTAGCAAGTTAGGGTTTCCTTTTTTCTAGTACTTTGTAATTTGATATGTGAGTGATTGGCAATGATGGCAAAACCTACCACACCTTTCTTTTTCTTTCAAAAACACGTAATTTACCCGTTACTAACAAAAAGTTTAGTCTCAAAAGGAGGATATCACAGCATACACACATTTCTCTTTTCTATCAAAAAGGCAAACTTTCCCCGTTATAAACAAAAAAGTTTGTCTCAAGAGAAGGATATCTAATCCAAAATAAACTCCTCCTTTTTATCAAAAAGGCGAAAAATTTCAGTTACTATCAAAAGATTTGTTCCCAGAGAATAAAATAAGAGCCTACTCACACATACACACACTTTATCGCTTCTATCAAAAAGACGAAATTTTTCCGTTTCTATCAACAAATTTGGCCAAAAAAAGGATATACCAACCTACCACTCCCTCCGGTTTCTTTTAAAAAACAAAATTTTCCCGTTACTAACAAAAAAGTTGTCCCCCAGAGAAGTATTTAAGAGCCTATACACATTCTTTCGCTTATATTCAAAAGACTAATTTTTGTAATTATCATAAAGTTTGTTCAAAAGAGAAGGCTGATACTGACTACCACGCCCTTAAGTTTCTTTCAGAAAGGCAAAATTTTCCCATTACCAACTAAAGAGGTTGATCCCCAGAGAAGGATAACACGACTTACAAACGCTTTTCCGTTACTTTCAAAAAGACGAAATTTTCGCGTAACTAACAATAGGGTTGGTAACCAGAGAAAGATTTCACAGCTAACCACTCCCATCCATTTCTGTCAAAAAAAGAAATTTCCCCATTACGAACAAAATTGTTGATCACCAGAGAAGGATATCACAACCTACAATTCAACTCCGTTTCTTTCAAAAAGACGAAATTTCAACGTTACTAACAAAAGAGTTGTCCCCCAGAGAAAGATTTAAGAGACTACACACATTCTTTCGCTTCTATCCAAAAGACGAAATTTTCCGTTAATATCAAAAAGGTGCTTCAAAAGAGAAGGTTGTTACTGACTACCACGCCCTTCCGTTTCTTACAAATAGTCGAAATTGCCCCGTTACTAACATAAGGTTTGGTAACTAGAGAAGGATATCACAGTCTACAACTTCCTTACGTTTCTATCAAATAAATTTCCCGCTTTTTATAAAAGGTTTGGCCACCAGAGAACGAAATCACAGCCTACCACTATTTTCCGTTTCTTTCAAAAAGGCGAAATTACCCTTTTACTATCAAACAGGTAATGTTCCATGGAGAGCACGCTTCCCAATTTTTGTTTATATCAAAAAGACGAAATAATCCCGTTACAAACAAAAGATTTGATCTTTATAGAAGGATAGCATAGCCTACCCTCATCCATTTCTGTGAAAAAGAAAAAAATCCCTATTACTAAAAAAAGGAATTGGTTAAAAGAGAAAGATATTACAGCCTATCACACCACTCCGATACCATCAAAAGAGCGAAATTTTCACGTTACCGTCACTTTAACCTTTATGATATCACTGTTCCTTAAAATTTAATTTTTACCTAAAGTTTTAGTCTTAAACTAGGTAAGTCATTTTAATCACAAGGGGTGAATTATTTAGTTATATTTAGTGAATGCAATGACCAAGAATGTGTTTTGACCAAGAGTTAAATTCACATTAATCATAACATTTTTGTAAAAAGTAAACCCTATTCACTGATTTATTCCTTTGTTTTCACTAATTTTTTTAAAAAAGTTTATTAAACCCTAAACCAAATGTTGACTTTATTTTATTCATAAAAAAATAAGTAAATTATTTAAACCTGAATTATAATTTCGTGTTCTTGGTAATTCTATTTTTAATATAAATTGTTTTAACCTCAGCATATTATATTAAACAATTTATAAGTCACCAAAGCAAATAATTAAACTTTACTTGAATTTATCTAAAATTTTCTGGTTGACGTAAAAAGGGTCAATTAGGTTTTTATATATTGTGTTTGATTATTTGTCTCATATTTTTGAAATCAGTCATTAATAAATCAAGATCATATATTTAATAACAAAATTTAGTATATTTTTCAATTGTTTAATTTAAGTCAAATATAATAATAAATTTTATAATAAACTAATTATATGACAATTTTATCAAAATTTAAGAAAAAATATAATAAGTATTTGTAATAATTGTATATAACCTTAAAATCAAAAGTAAATGATATAATGTTCTGTATTATCGATCAGGATTATCTTGTCCCTTGATCAAATCAGTGAATTTCTTCTCCAGAAATACTTTAAAGAATGGACTTTCCTTAATCTTTCGATTACTTAACTCGATATCAAATTGTGATTTTGAAGCCATAACTTCCGGAAAATGTAAAGACCAGTCATGAGAATTCTTTAACAAATCATTGCAACTTGGTCTTTCATCCGATAGGTCTTTCGTCATTGCGTTGATCGTTCTTAGTAAACTGACCATTTTCGTTTTCTCGATATATCTGAAGATACCTTCCGAACTATAAATGATTTATAAATTTAAAAAAAAATTAATAAATCTATTGAATACAAACTCTTCAATTTTGATGACATCATTAAAGTGGATATCATTAAACAAATTAATAGCAATCCTTCCGAGACTATAGATATCGACTTTAATATTATAACGAGGATTAGAATTAGGAATATAATCCTGTATTTCGGGCGCCATATAATGAATAGTTCCTATATTTTTCGTGTGTGTCCTTATAGTCATTCCCGCGAACTTTGCTATTCCAAAGTCGCACAGCTTTAAGAAACTTCCGTTTTGTGGGTTTTCCACAATTAACACATTTTCCGGCTTAAGGTCTCTGTGCATAACGGGTTTGGGTTGTATTCCATGCAAATATTGAACACATTTGAGGAGTTCTTTAAAGAGTTCACACAAAAAGAAATACTCCATATATTTAATGGGTTCATAACTTTTTCTACCAAAGAAAATGTGTTTCGTATCACCAATTAATCGGAGATTAACGGAACACAATTCCATTTGAATGTAAAGAATTGCATTATTTTGAACCCAAGAGCCGAAATATTGGACCACATAATCACCGGAACATTTTTTTAGTGTTTCCACTTCTTTGAGAACTTGTTTTTCTTCTATATTTGAACCTTTTCGTTGAAGTTCTCCGAAATTTATTTCTTTGATGGCATAAAACTTTTGATCAAGGTTAGATTTTACTTTATAAACATTACCAAAACCACCCTTACCTAAAATACTTATTTTTATGAACAAATTCTCTAAACGTTTTTCGATTTGATTAGAATTTTTATCAGAAAATAATTCATTGATTAGAGACGTCTTGTAAGTGACACCCAATTTCTCTTTATAAAAGTGAAAAGGTGTCTTGCTACTTGTCTTAATTAACTTATCCCCTCTCAACTCATAGACAATTTCTTCAGTACCGACCAAAGCTATTGAGGGAACGGTTGGATTTGTTGTGTTTGAAGCCAAACATTTGATTTGTGTTTCTTTGGTTTCTATTTTAGTGATATTTTGGTTATTTTCTGATAAATAGATATTCCCGTCATTTGTAAGGAAATACATGTTTGTACGGTTCCCGCAAATTGATAATACATTAATTTGAAGCATTTTTGGCTCAAATGATTTAATATTTGGCCCAAAAAGACAACTATGAAAACCCCAAACAAAGACCTTTCCTTTAGTTGTTAAAACAAAAGATGAGTCAATACAACAATAAACGGATCGAATGGAACCCTTGAACCCAAGTTTAGTTGGAGTAGAAATAGACAGGACTTTTTCTTGAGCGCACTGTCCGTTCTTATTATTACCCCATCCATAGACATTGCCATCTGAAGTAAGTGCCAGAGAGTGATGATTACCACAACTCACTTCAATTATTTTTTTATTCTGGAAAAAAACAAATTTTGATCAGGGACCGCCAAAAACTCGAAACCAGGGGTGGTAGGGGGTATTATTGGAAAAATCCCAGGTAGGGGGTATTAGGGTAGTTTATTTTTCCAAAACCCCAAAATCATCTAATTTTGCACGATTTAGCTTTTTATTGCTATTTGAGGCTATTAAAAGCAGTCTTCAGAAAATCTATTAAGATGAAAGCTTAAGTTTTTCACTGCATTTACATAGTAAGTATAATATATTTAATCGTTTCGCAATTCTAAAGGACCCTCAACCATTCTGCAGCTCACCCACCTATTCTACCAGCTCAACAACCCAATCTAATTGACAATTCACCCACTCTACTAGCTAACCCAATTATTCTGTGTTCTCCCTTTAAATATACCCTTTTGATGATAATGTGAAAATGTCGAATTTTTGACAGAACCGTAGGGGACTGGTAGGCTGTGATATCTTTCTCTGATGACCAATTCTTTTGTTAGTAACGGGGAAATTTTGCTTTTCTGAAAGAAACGGAAGGGCGTGGTAGGCAGTGATAAAATTCTCTTTTGAACAACCTTTTTGATATTAACGG
>JAQFZM010003277.1:0-11410 GCA_034695785.1 Galumna obvia
GTTTGATTAACTAATTCTAATCCAATCCAAACATTATCTGAAATATTCTTATAGTTCTCCAAAAGATTAGATAAAAAGTTTTGCTCTTTTTGTGAATGAATTGTTATTAAAGTTCCCTCCAATTGATTGCATGTATTTTTGGCCTCTTTTTGTGTTCCCATTTTGTCCAATACTTTGAAACACTTTCTGTCAGAATATGTAAACCAATCGGAATCACAGGTCTTCTGATTGTTATTGATTTTATCTAAACTTAATTAATTAATTTAATTAAAAATGTCTTAAACTTACTGTTTAACCCTTCAATTTTTCCGTTAAGTGCTGTCAATTGGAGTTCAAAATCTCTTTTAATTAATTGAAGTTCATGTTTGAAATTCTTATCAAGGTTATTTGTTGGGTTATTACTCTTTAACCCTTCATTGCTTCCCATAAATGATGAGAAATTTAACAGTAACTGTTCAGCTGATACTGAAATAATTAAAAATGGTATTATATGTATTAATTAAAAGTTAAGTCATTTTCTTACCAAAAGTAAAACCCAAACTTATTATCCACAAAATTGTATTCATTTTAAACTTGAATATGAGATAAAACGAACTTGTTACTTATTATATTTTTTTTAAAACCTCTTCTATTAATAAATATAAAATTAATTAATGAAAAAGGCTTATGATCTATAGACCGCTTCAATATAATGTTTATTCTGTGTTTCAAAGTTTACCAAAAAGAAGTATCACTTAAAATGAATAAAAATAGTCTCTTATATATTATTTGAAATCTTTTATAAGATCTTAAATTTCAAAAATTTGTGTATAATTTCTTCTAAAATATCTAATTCTTTGACTATTTATGGAAATTAAGTGTATTTTTATAAACAAATTTATGAAATTAAATATCTTTATTTAAACCTTTTGAATGTTTAAAGACATTTAGACTCTAAAAGTTTGAATTTTTAAATTCAAATTAAAGTCAAATTTGTTTAATAATTCGTGGATTAAATAAAAATGTGCATGTTTAAATTTTTATTTAATTTTATGTTCATTTTTGAATGTAAATAATTTAAAAATTCTTAATTCCTGTGCTATGAGAGAATAACTAGAACATTTAATTAATAAAC
The DNA here is from genome assembly GCA_034695785.1 of Galumna obvia. Classification (NCBI taxonomy): domain Eukaryota; kingdom Metazoa; phylum Arthropoda; class Arachnida; order Sarcoptiformes; family Galumnidae; genus Galumna; species Galumna obvia. Next base: position 1,115 of record JAQFZM010003277.1, read on the forward strand.
TTTGGCCTATTCCTGATTAATAATAAATGATTTTAACTACTAATTTAAACAAGGACTTATTTTTACACATTACCTGGTCACTTATTTGATTAATTATATTCAAACTTTCAATTCCTGTGACTCATAAAGCATTCCTAACATTTTTAATATGCATATTATATAAAATAGGCAAGATTATATTTCATATATAATATTAGTAAGTTTTTTATTTTGAATTGAATAATAAGAAAAAGTATTAGTTTTTAAAAATAAGTTCCATTAATGGATTAGTTTTCTATTTATAGACAAACTTTTATGAAATATTTTTATTTTGAAATATAAAAGAGATAGATCATTTTCTATTTTATTATAAAAAAATACTTTGAATTTCACATAAATCAATAGAAAAAACATTATTAAGTTAATAGAATTAATTGATAATGGTCCAATGATATTTCAAATACTTATTTGGCCAAATTAAGTGAAATATTAGCAGGTTAAATGACCAAGTTAATTTATGTAATAAAGTCATGATCAAACAGAACACAACTCGAGTAATGCCTTTCGATTTCAGAGGGATTTCCCGTCAATTGTGTTAAACAAAGCCAACAGAATTGTGTGGAACAGTTGGCACATATCATGTGATTACACCCAATATCTTGCTATTGATAAGTAAAAATTAACCTTGCTAGGAAAATTAGCATACCTACTTCAACATTGACAGAACAACCAGGACATTTTTTAAAATGATCTTGAATAAATTGCTCAGTTTTTTCATTTTCCTCTATTCGTTGCGTCACATTTGGACAGTCATCTGACCCGTGATATGCTGTCCTACAACTCGTGCAGAAAAAAAATCCACACTTTTCACAACTGCCCAAACAAGTTGATAGGTCACATTCAACCGGGTCATTGCATTGAGGGCAATTCATCTAGCAACAAATTATAAAATACTAATTTACTTAAACACCTTGCTAATTATAATTATAAGTTAATGACTGACCACATCATCCATTTTATCGATGACTTTCTTAAGGACAAAAGTCTCGTATTTTGATATCATTTCAATCGAGACAAGAGATCTAATCATAAATTCCGGGGCAATAGATGTGCAACATTGTCCTGGACACTTTATGTCAAGAACATTACCCTCCTGAATTTTACTATTAAAATATCCTATTAAACAATTTTGACAGAAAATATGTGAACAACCAAACGATTCCGACATTTCTATTGAATGATATTCCAAACAAAGCAAACATTTGAACCTTTGCTCTGAAATCAATTCTTGGTCTAAATTAAAGAGTAAACTTGTCTATTTGCTAAACCTTAATCATGGTCAATTGATCACCTTTTATTTCTGAGACAGGATCAGGCAAGAGCTGTTCGCTTACATTGTCTTGTTCATTTATAAACTCTTCACAGGATGAGTCAATTTGTTGTTTCACTTTTTCATTGAAGAGAAGCTCTAAATTTAAATCTATTTATGTCAATAAGTTAGCAAGCATAAATAGACTTCCATTATTCTATTCTCACCCTCTTCTTCATCTTGACCTTGACTGCCACATGGAACTGGCGATTTACTTAACAAGAAATAGACATAAAATAAACAAGGATAAAATGTTATCTAACAATATTACATTTTATTAATTTCTTGTTCAATCATTTGATCCAGGTTATTTGCTATCTCTATTTAAAAATTAAATAAAAAAATGCTCTTCATCAATACTATCTTGATAAATTAAAATGATAATTTACCTTTTGAGTGGTCAAAACGCATAGAGCACCTAGATACAAATAGTTGTTTAAAGAGCAAGAATATTTTATTCGCTTACATTCTTGCGGCCACTTCTTCATCAATCATCTCATTTAGTTCAAGTTCTGAATTAAATTTACCAAGATAAGAAAAATATAGATTAATTAAAAAACTGACCTTTTCTCAAACATTCCTTTACAGATTCTTCTGGAACTCTCATAATCTCTTCGTATTGATAGTGAAGAGCAACTAAATGATCCAGTTCCTCTGTTTCATCAAGATAGCTTGCCATCTTTGCTAACTTGATAATTCAACCGGGGTTACTTTTTATTATTTATTAATAGTTTTATTAAATTAATTAAAATTAATTAATAGTAATTATTATAAAAAAAATTTAAAAATATTGAATACAATTATAAAAATAAACATAAAAAATGAATAAAACAATTAAGTCATTAAAATAAAGTCAAAAATTAGAAACAGAATAAAAGTATAACTAAAAGAATGACATCATTTTACACTTTGATCTTTACATTTGTGCTAGTTTCTATAGCTCAATTACTAATAACAAGCTATTTCCTATTTTTGTTAAAAACGTTGAAATACTTTAACTATGAATTGAAGGGAAATGTGTTATCATATTATTAATTGTTTATTCACTAATATTTATCACTGAATATGTGTTTCCCAGTCTGTAATCTGAAACTACTCTTGCAATAGTAGTGCACTTACTTTTGCAAATCTGTTCATTTTATTATAGACTCTATAAGACTATTTTTTTTGACTTTAACACTATAGTTTTACCATGGTATTTTAAACTATTACATTTTTTAATAAAGTCTATTATTAAACACTTATTTGTGAATTATTAGCACATTTTCCTTGGATAAAAAATATCTGGGTAAGTTTATCAAGCTTATTTTTTAAAAATAACATACCTTTCTACTTTGATTTGAATATCGATCAAAAAATCATTAAAACTTTTAAAATATCTATAATTTATACTAAACTTATATTTAATCTAAAAGTTATTGCATTTATTTTAGTATTCAATTATTACTATCTCTTGATTTTGTTATAGTTATAATCAAAACATTTTTATCTGAATAACAATTTTGTTATTCATATAAAAAATATTATTTTTAATTTTCTATTTTTCAAAATATTTTTATGTTTCGATTAATGTTTAGGTATTTTATTGAATTTTTGTTGATTTTAACGATTATTAGATATACTATTCAACTATTTATTGAAACGATGAGCGAAAAGAAACACTCAAAGAACGGTATGTTAATAATTATCAAGAACACTTTTTTTTATCAAATAAACCCATTTTAATTTAATAAAAGGTAAAATTAAAGAAAATTATTTGAACAAAATGATCGAGGACACCATTACTGAAAAACAATGGTTTGATTTAACTTTTAATTATATAATTTTAATATTTAACATGATAATTTTTAAAAGGGAAAACAAAAAGAACAAAGAGATATCTCAAAGATATCAAGGTATACAAAAAAAGAGTTTTATGATTAAAATTCTAAAATTTTAAAATAATCATGCTAGATTACAGCAGTAACCAAGTGTCATATGCAGATGTAACCAAGAACAATAGTAGTAAAATATCTCAATTTGAACGAAAACAGTTGCAACTAGCTTTAAAAGATAGTGAATTGCAAGCAAAGGAAAGAGATCAAGGTAATTAACTTAGCTTATTAATTTAAATCAACTATTTGAAATATAAACATGGTATTACTTTTCTATATTGTTCTTTAGTAGGTGTAATGACCAGGAGCACTAGTCATGAAATGTATCAAATTGACGAAGAACAATTTAAATTTGCTTTAAAAGATAGTGAAATGCAGGCAAAGGAAAGAGAGCAAGGTAATTATCTAGAATATATAAAATATCTAGAATATTGAGAATTTGTTGCAAATTAGAGGAAATATTAGCAAAAAGTGGTCTTGGTGAAATTGATAAGCGTTATAATGAGCAAGCTAGTGATTACGAAGATGATGAGTTTGTCAAAGCGCTCACAATAAGTCAAAAAGAAGCAGAGGATCGCCAAAGGGGTACCAAAAATATTTATACAATAAACTAAATTATACTTAACTAGGTTAAATTAATACTAATATTAAGTTATATATTTTAACAGCTCTTAAAGAAAAGGAAGAAAAAGAAGAAAAAGAAAAGAGAGAAAAAAAATTGAGAGAAAGAATAAGAGAAAAAGAAAAACTTAAGGATAGGTTGACTGAAATATTTAGTTTTCGTCTTTCAGTTAACTCAGATTTTGGTGAAATAGAAAACCTTTTTAATGAGTTTGAGGTAAAAATGGGGACTACATTGAGTGAAGGAGTAGTAAATAGGAGTAGTGATGGCGATAACGCCAAGTCTTCTTTGATACTGGAAGTGATTCAAATTCTAAAATATTCTTCTGTTGATATCGAAAAGATATTAAAGTTTTTCAGTTTTCACTGCATACACATTCAGACTCTCTGTTTATCCTCTAAACGGAATGTGTCGGCAGAGGCACTTCAATTGGACGACACATCCCTTTTCCGCCACAAAGCGATTAAAGACAAGTTCGTAACCATTGATATTAGAGGAGACGGAAACTGTTTGTGGAACTCCGTGTCTGTCGCTCTCTTTGGCGACTATTCAATGATGGAATCGCTCCGACTGTTGACAGCCTTCACTCTTATAGAACACAGAATACAATTTAATGAATATTTATGTGACCAGAAGTTAAAGTATGGTTACTCTCATGAACTAAGTTTTGATGGATTAGTGACCGCCGCCACAGAATTGCAGGTTTGGGGCGACGAACTCCATATAATGGCCCTATCGTTGGCATTAAATCGACCCATTTATAGCTATGGCTCTCTTATGAGCTTTAATTCCGAACTAAAATATGAAGAGTTGAAAAAAGAGTACGAAAAATGCGATTCTGTGACCAATCATTTCAAATATATCGCCGACGAAAACTTCGAGACTCAGACACCGATTCTACTCTATTATGACGGAGAGAGTCATTACAGTGTAGTCATACCCATCGATAAGACATTAGAACCACCTGTGCCTAAGTCACAGCTATTGGAACCCATAATTAAACGCAAAAATATTAGAGATAAACAAAAGAAAAGTATTTAAACTTATTATTAAATAATTAGTATTAACTTATGCCTTGCTCATTTTTTAGGCGATAAATGTTATCCAAAGGAAAGTCAAATTGACAAGAGTAAATATCATTTTAACTTGAACATAAAGAGTTTCAACTAAACCTAAACTTGTTTAAACTAGGCAAAAGTTTTTAATGATTTATATATCTTTACTTTATTTTTTATCTCAAGTTTTATGTATTTATAATCTTGGTTATTCTGTTTTAATTGTAATTTACCCTTGCTAAATAGGGTTTGGGTCAGAAGAAAAGGTAAATTCAATAAAACAAAGCTCTAATCAGTCAGAAAACAATGAAAACAAAGAAAAAGAAATTAAAACAAATGTAACGCTAATATCAAATGATGAATTGAGCAAGCTCAGATTTGACTTAAAAAGTGCACAACTATTGGCTGAAAAGTATGAAAACAACTTTAAAATTGTTAATAATGAGAACCAAGAGTTAAAAATAAAAATAAATATCATGGAGGAAAAGTTAGAAAGGTTTGAGAAAAAGACCATTTATAATAACCATGGTAAATTATATGGAAGTCCATCTCCGCCTGGCTGGTCAACAAGTCTTATGAACACCATTGAAAAAGCATCAAGCTCTATTTCAAATAGGCTCACCAAAACAGAACAAGACAAAAAACAAGATGAGCAAGCTCAAATGGAAATCGATTGAGTACTATATTCTATTTTTTTAAACAATTGTTTTAATTTTTTATATAAAAAGAAATAAATTGCAACCAGTACATTTTTATCATAATTAGAGTTTATTTTATTGTGCAATCTTGGTCTTTAATAGTTATTCTATTGAAATATCTAGAACAAATATTAGATCAAATGTATTATTTTAGATAAAATGGTATTATTTGAAAGACTATTAGAATTATTTCAAGACTTTTATTCTATACATAAACAGGAATTTGAACTCAAAACAAAAAACACATAACTATTCATAGAATTTAGTGTTTAATAAATTTTTTTATAAAAAACAATTTCAATCATAACTACAAATGACTGCAATAACTTAAATAACGATAAAAACTTTAGTAAACTGGATATGAGTCACACATTAGTTATGATAACAATATTTTATTTAATATTTTATTTAATTCTATACATATTTAGCTTAATATTCATTATATTTTAATAATTTAAACTTAATCATATTTAAAATTAGCAAGTTTAATTAATTTTTTTAAACAAATACTATAGAAAATTTTATAACTATTTTTATAAAAAATTACAATTTTTGATTTTTTTAATCCCTTATTATTATTACTCATCCTTTTTATCATTTGTTGATAATTAATCAAAACATCAACCTTGGTATCTTATCTGAGCACTCTCAATTGCAATATTAGTAAACTGATACTTGGTAAAATTATATGCATATTAAAGGATTTCATTAAAAAATAGAAATTCTATTTAAATGTTTTTCATTATTTTATCCAAATTATCCTGTTCATTTTAGTGAGATTATTAGACTATATTGTCCAAAATATTCAAGATAAAGATAATTTGAATGTAAATAAAAGTTGATTGTTCAAATTATGAGTGAAAAAGGTGATGAAAAATATCAGAATTCTGGTCAATCATCGGCTCAATTAGACCAAGAATACGATGAAGTGCTTCGCGAATACATCCGTCAAAAAGTGGATGAAAAGATTAAAAGTTTGGGCGACGAAGAGTTGACCGAAAAAAAGAGGGAAAAGTTGAGGGATGAGGTCAAGAGAGATATCTTTGAGAAAGGGGTTATTGATCCAAAGGAGTTCCAAAAAAGCCCAGGGTATAAATATTTAATATTTTAACAATTTTTTAAAGTTTTATTTTGAATTTTATAAATTCAATTTTACTTCATATGAGCAAGATGATATTTTTTTATACAAGTCTACTATTACTCTATTATTATTAATTAATTACTATAATTAGAATTAACCTTGTTTTACTATTTTCCAGAACATTTATAAAGGAAAAATACAAGTCAATGAAATCTACATTTAAGAAATTAAGCGAAAGTTTTGGTCTTGGTCATTCAGGTCAATACAATGACTCACAATCTATTTTCGATGATGAAACACAATTAGCCCTTGCAATTAGTAGGAATTATGATCAAGATCATCCCAAAGATACATTACCAGGTAAATATTTTAATGAGAATTTTTATTAATTTAATTAATTTATAAAGAATTTGATGTCTCAAAACAAGATGAGTTTGGGCAAAGTTACATGGATGAATTAGAAGCAGAGGCGGCACAGCTTGAAGTGGCTCTTAGAATTAGCAAGTTGCAAGCTGAAAGGAGAGAGAGGGGTAACATTTTAAGACATTTTATGCAATATTAATCACAAAATTATATATAGATATAACAAAATTAAAGTCTAATTCATTTGAAAATATTCCACAAAATTCAAGTAAAACAACAATTCATTCATTGGCTGAAACTCAAATTGAACAAGAGCACCATCTAGGTATTTGAATAACTAATGTTTTGCTGAGAAACATATAAAAATGAACTAGCAAAATAAAATTAATACTCTTACAGAAAATGATGCGTCAAAGAGTGAGTGCGGTATATGTTTTGAGAGTACAGACAATCCAATAAGTTATGGCTGTGAACACAAGTTTTGTAGCGAATGTATCACAACAGGTCTGACCACTGCTATAAAGGAAGGCTTAATTGAATCATTGAAATGTCCGGAACCTAATTGTGATGTCAATGCGTCTCAACAATTAGTCAAAACTCTGGTCTCTAACGAAATGTACGAACGCTATGAAACACTTCTATTGAAAGCAGCGGTGGCTGACATGGATAACATTGTCTGACAATTAACCATTAATTATATCTTTATCTAAATATAATCTTAATCTTGCAGGTTTACTGTTCCAACACCGGGTGCGGTGCTATTATTGAGGCCGAGGAGGACATTGGGGTCGCCATCTGTTACCGATGTGGCCTTACTTTTTGCACCAATTGTTCGAAACCATATCACGGGACCAGTGATTGTGAACTCACTGACAATGAAAGACATGATATGCTTCAATTGTACCAAGATGAGTTAATTGCTGAACGTTTGCTAGAAGAGGAGTCACAGACACTACTCGCTATTGAAGCCGCAGAACGTGAAGATGAGGAATGGCTCAGAATGATTAAAGAGGAACAGAACTCTATTAGATTGCAAGAACAGTTGGAAAAGGAAGAGTTAGAACGACAAGAGGCTGAGAACAGACGCTTAGAAGCAGAAAGGGTTAGATTAGAAGAAGAAAGGCGTGAAAAAGAGAGAATAGAATATGAGAGGACTGTCCAACAAAACAGAGAGAGAGAAAGAGATGAAACGGTTCGTCGACAGAATAGACGTAAAGAAGATAACGATTCAGAGAACATCGTAAGACAGACATCGAGGCCCTGTCCCGGATGTAGGTCACCCATTGAGGTCAGTAACTATTTGTGTTCATTGTTTGTGTCGACACATATTCTTAAGTATTTTATTGGATTAGAAAAACGGCGGGTGTTTACACATTACATGTTCTAAATGTGGGCTCGGATTCTGCTATGGATGTATGGCTCCTATGCCTCATCATAGCATTACTGGTCATTCCTGTCCCAGTGGACAGCCCTTGTTTTCTTGAATTATCTAGTTACCTTTTTATTTATTTATTTATATTATTTTGCATTTATATTATTAATAAAGTTATATTAACCTAGTTAATTTTATTTATTTATATTTATTTTAAATGTTGAATAGAAAAATGGTGGATGCATTCATATGACTTGTTCCAAGTGCCAGTATGAATTTTGTTGGGGGTGTATGGGAATTTGGCAAGGTAATCACCATCTCTGCCCTAATTAATTATGGTGATTCAAATGAATTAATTTGTTTATAAATGTTATTAATATTAAAGTATTGTTTAATATTTTTTAAATAAAATTACAATTTAATCAAATTTTCATAAAATATTTGTAAAAATCAATAAAATAAATTAATTACTTAATTAAATAAAATAAAGTATAGATATTAAGTTTTAAATTAATTTGGGATTTAAATTAATTTTTTATTTCCTTTAATATTTTATAAAGTGCTTTACAATGAAAAACATATAATTCAACAAGATAATATTGACAATTCAAAATAAATTGCTTTCCCCATATTTTATATCAATTTTTCTAAATTTTTTTTGTTGTTTTAATTATTTTAATAAAATACAAAATAGCTTTAAAAAAGTTTATTGATTTAATATCATCTGATATTATATTTTGTCAGTAATTTAAAGAATAAAACAAGATCAATTTAAATAAATACTACTAATTTGTAGAATAAATTAATAAGATAAATGATGCACTGATTTATCGAAATAAAAAATATTTATTCAATACTTTGAATAAATTCAAACATTAATTTAGATGTAATTTCAAAAAATTCTTACAGTTTTAGAGTGTTTTGAGAAGTACTTAAGAAACGATCCCTCAATTGGCTTAAGTTTATGTTTTATCATAAATGGGTTTATAATAACTTTTAGTTAAATAATTGAAATTATTATCATTTAGTAAATGATTTTTATATTTAAACTAAACCTAAAACTTTTCAAATAAACAATCAAACAATCATTGAATTATTATAATAATTGGATTACATTTTAATTTCAAAACAAATTAAAAATATGAGATAAAAGAAATTATAATTTTATTGGAAGGTACATTTGCTATTTATCCATATTTAATCAAGTGAAAATGCTTTTCATCCAATGGTAATCAAGTAATCATTCCAACAATACTCTCAGCTCTCAATGTTTTGTGTTATGCAAATTGTTTCATATCATTCAATCAAATAAACCAAACATTTGTTTTGTATAATTAAAAGCTGAGTATTGTTGTAATGAATTGATTAATATTTGATAAAAACATCTTCCCTTGATGAAAAGCAAATATACTTACTTTCCAAAAGCGAGTAAAAATATTAAGAATGTTTTCGTATTTTATAAAAGGTCCTGCATAAGTAGGTATCATATTTGAAACCTTTATTATAAAAAAAAACTACAAAAGTTATTTAAATCAAATAAATTGCATTTTGTTCAGTAATGTTGACCTAAAAATTCTATTCTATTAAATGCGTTTCCATATTTTAATCGCTATATTACGAGGTCTGACCTCTCCATCAGTAGTAAACAAATTAAAAGTATCGCATACTCTTCGCTCTCCATTTTTCAAACTAGTCCATTTTCCCTTAGTAAGACTGCTAGTGTATGCGTCTAAGTTTCGGTTTCCAAACACATTAATCTCGGACTTATAGTGATGAGTAGAATAACAATAAGAGTCGGATATCCAGGACTGATTAGCATGCTGAATTACACCAAATGTTTCAGACCCTTCTCCTTCTGCTCGAAAGAATAACCCGGAATACTC
>JAQFZM010003278.1:0-11408 GCA_034695785.1 Galumna obvia
ATAAACATCATTGTTTTATAGAAAAATTGAACTAGATACAAATTTTTTTCAAATATATTTATAGTGGTGCAAAAATTCCATAGTTGGGATTTTAAGGAAATTTTTTTATTCCTATTCGTTGAGATTTTATAATGGAAAGACTACCCCGGACCCTTTTGTCAAATATTGTATTTTAATATAATATTTTTCATTACTTGATTTAGGCCAAATTTGATTTAAGCCAAAAAAATTTGAAGCACCAAAAATTTGCCTAAATCGAGAACTGACTGTAAAACGTTTTGATAAGTAAATTAGTTCTAATATACTAAAAATTAGTTATTTACTACTCAATTAACTGCAGTTCATTTATTTGTTAATCGATTTTATTCATGTTGGTGTCAAATTAAAATATATTCTTGCTTTAATAGGCATATAGTAAAAATTATCCCAGCTCATTTATATTAAGGGTTGGGCATAGGCTGTAGCATTTGCCACAATGAGACATTGTAATCAACCTTGAAAAAATTTTATAATAAAAAGTCTAAATAAATATCTTTGATAGGATTTTTTATATTCTTTTTACAAATTTAAATTCGGATGAGTAATTTTATTATAATTGAATATAGCTTTTCGGAAATTTTACTATTTAGTCTGTATTCCCATACAAATTATATATGCTATGGAGCATATTTTAAAAATTCCTTAAATTTTAATTTAGATAATTTTGTCTAGTTTATATTACATTTTACAAAATTTAATTATCTTGTTTCCTGATTATTTGATTGATTTTTAGTAAAGCATACAATTTGACACTTTATAAGGTTTCATTTGAAATTAGGTTGTTTAAATAAAGTTTTCAGTAAATCCTTTTTTGAATTTTGATTCAGCACATAAAACATTTGGAATTTTTAAAAAATCCCATACGGCCTAAGAATGACAAGGTAATTCTTAAATTTTAACAGATTTTTGGCATGCTATACAAAATTATGCAATTTTTAAAAACAATGCAGGGTAATTTTCAAACTTTTGTATAATTTCTAAACAAGAACATCTAATGAATTTGTTTTATAAATTTGATTTGAAAATTCCAACTCTAAACTAGTTAAATCAGTCTACCCGTTTTAGAAATTATTCCCCCTATACTTGCGAAGATTGAATTCTCAATGTAAACTAATATTGACTTACTGTTAGGATCCGGCAAAGATTTATATGGAATCTTTATTAAAAAAACAAAATTATTTTATTTCAAAAAAATATATTTTACTAAATTCTTACTTTTTCTTTATAATTCTTATATTTAACGCATTCAAAATCATAACACTTCATACCATAACAGCAATCAGAGTTTTCATTACAACTCATTTTTCCTTCATTTATACCAACGCATTCTAATTTCATTGAAAAAAAGTTAATTTCATTAAAATGTGTTTATCAAAATTAAATTAAACGATCATTTAAAATTATTAATCTATAAATTTTGTTATTATCCTATTTTGCCTTTTATTAAATAAGTCTATTATAACATGTGTGTTAATAACAGAAATCCTTGGCATTCCTTATAACATGGAGGCTACTATATTTTATAATTCAATTTTATTGAATTATATAAACTATTGCCAAAATTTGCTAGAATTATTTTAATGGACTCCAATAAATTTCAATAATCAAAAAACATTTTAATAATTTACAAAAATAACATTCTTTGTATATTTTTACTAACTTTTTGGGAATAAATATTATATCAAATACATATTATAATAGCAGGATTGTTATATTACAACAATCCTGCTTAAAATTTACAAAAAAAAACTCATTACAAAGATATTTATTCAGAGAATGACTATCAATTTTAAGCACCAACAAATTTTAGTAATCTATAATATAGATTCTAAAGTGTGATTCCCAAGCTTGAAAAGCTTTTTGGTAGAGGTCTTCATTTGCTTTAATTAACTCAATTTTAAAATATAAAAACATTATGTGATAAATAAATTAAACTAAACTTCATTAAAAACATTAATTTAATACAGAAAATTTAAACTTGAGTTGATTAAAGCAAATGAAAACCTCTACCAAAAAGATTTCAAGCTTGGGAATCACATTTTAGAATCTATAGTCTATAACTTAAAGGAATTTTCAAAAAATATTACCAAATTTCCAAAATTAATGTTAAAAAGACCCCTTTATTTTAGGTATTAATAATTGTAAGTTATAAATAATTTTTAAATGCCACAAACTAATTAATTTTAAGAATTCTATTCATTTTAATGGCAATAATTTTAAGTGATAATCATTCAAATAAACTGTAGCAAAATTACTTATTTTGGTTAAAGAAAATCTCTTTTAAAATTTATTCATATTATCCCTATATTTTTTAAGTATTTTTCCCAGATAAATTATTAATCATTTGATTTTAAATTGATTAAAATATATTAAACGTAATTAAAAATAAATATCTAATTCATTTTTATTTCACTATAACAAAAAAATAAATTTTATTTTTCTCAATTTGATTCAAAAGCAAGCACGTTTCCTCGAAAGTCACGGATTTAAATTATCTTTGTCTCTTTGGAAAGCTTAGGTTACATAGAATTGTTTAGTAAAATCATTATCGCCTAATTGCAATCTGTTCCCATGAATTTGATCAGTATAAATTAGTGTAAAAAGCTTTAATGTAAAATAAATTTTGCACTAATTTGTCACTAATAAAAGCAAATTAAATATTTTGAACTTTGGATTTATTGTTGTGAATGAATATCAATATGAAAAAAATCAAGTTTATTAAATAATTTAATCATTTTCAAACTATTTTATTAAAGATAAATTAGTGTAAAATTTATCTTACATTAAAATTTTTTCACTTATTTGTCCTGGCCAATATCATAGTAACAGATGGTCATAAGCTAGAAATGATTTTCCCAAACAATTCTATGTAACTTTAGCTTTCATAAATACCAAAATCATTTAAATCTGTTACTTTCTAAGAAACGTGTTTGCTTCTAATTAATATATATTTTTTTAAACCCCACTTAAAATTGAAATAAAGTTTTGATTATTTTTAAATAACCAATATTTTTAAGTAAATATTGAAACCAAATCACTTAAAATAAGTAGTTATTCACTGCATATTATTGATTTAGTTTAAAAATATATTTATACCCTATTCCCTTACAAACAGGGGCATGCCGGTAAACATTGAATTTGACCAATATGCTTGTATAATCCGGGATATACAGACATGCCGTTATAAATAAAACAGAAATGTTTGTTTTAGTAATCAAAAGTTTTGTGTTAATTAGAAGTTAAGTAAGAATTAATTTAAGGGTTATAGTCGTTTTTTAACTATTATTCAACTTCTACTTTCAATTTAGATTCAATTTATTTATTAATTCTAATAATTTTCATATGAATATGAAGGAGTTACAGGTTGCACAGAGGAAGAATACCACGAAGAAGTTATTACTGATAATGAAAAACCTATAAATAAACACTTTTGGTACTAAAGGCTAAGCTATCTTTAAATAACTTTTAATTTAACAAGACATCTTTGTTTTCTCCCTCACTTTATATCGGCATGTTAATAATAGGTCTTAAGACATTTTTATAAAAATGGTGAATTCAATATATACCGGCATGCCACTTTTGTGAGGGAATACGGTAAATTAAAATAAATAGTAATTTGTTATATAATCTAAAAACTATAATCTTATATATTAATTAATGTATTTAGATTATATTAAAAAATTATTTTTTTAGAAAATATAAAATTTGTATCCGATATAGAACAACCCTCAATATTAATAATTAATTAATAAGTCAAACTACTGTTTTTAATTTTATGCTAAGTATTTGGAGCCTATAATAATTGATGGCTTAATGATTCGGTGATTCATTTATGTGAAACATTATTATTTAATTCTTAATAAATTTGGTTAATTAAATGATATTTTGTCTCAAATGTAATCAAAATTAACTTACCTTTTTTCGACTTTATTTGAATGATGAAATTTTCATGAAAGAATAAAAAAATTAATAAAATTCTCAATTTTTACATTCATAATAAAATGATTTATTAAATAGCAATTTGAAAAATTAATAAATAATTGATATTTATTTCATACTTTTTTTATGAAACTATAAGAATTTATTTTCCAATTATATCCTTTACAATTCATACATGAATTTTCTCATATGAATCTTTAGTCAGCAATCGTTGGGCTCTATTTTTAATTACAAATTCATGTGAGTGCTTTCATAAGATTTTAAAACAACGTACAAATTCAAAATAAAATTAACAAATTTAATTTTATTTTGTGATATATTCAATTTAATTACATAAATCAAATATAAATTATTGTTTTAAGTGGAAAACACTTGTTTATTTGTGTTTTTAAATAACTTTATTTATATATTAAAATTTTTTAAGTTTATATTCTAAACATTAGTCGGTGTTTATAATTAACCGTTATAATTATAAATGTCTCACATAAATATTATAGTTTAAAGTTTCAAATTAATTAAAACTAAATGTTATAAGCATATTTTATGCATTCAATCTAGTATTAATCTTTAATTTAAATAGATAAAATAAATATTAACACCATTTTAACTCTTTAACCTATCTTGTAATTTGAATTGAAATTTTAAATAATAATTCATTTAGCACACACACATGAATTTTTCAAGCGGCAATTAATCCAAACGACTGCCTACTAGAAATTTATATAAAATTTTATGTAAACAATGAAGTCTCTATTTTCAATAATATATAATTTAGAAATTTTATACTTAATTCAAATGAATTTAAAAAAATTTTAGTGATTAAATTAAATTAAAGATAACAATAAGAGATAAAAATAATTAACTAAAATTTAATAACTTTACTTTATAATATAATAACCAAGTTTTTACAATTAGACATAGTATTTTTCATTTTATGAATATAAGCTTATTAATGATATTAATCATTTATAAATCATTTATTCATTTTTTTTAAATTTTCATTCAAAAAGATTAATTTTAAAAACTAAATTAAAAGCCAAATATATAAGTATTTATCATGTTATTAAACTATGGCATATAAACTTTACAAATGCATTAATACTTACAGCACATTTGTATGAAAAATCATAATAATTTCCAACACATTCTAGATTATTACAACAAGGATCTTCAGATTGTAAACCTTCTTTTGAACGACAAAAATTTCCTTCAGCAATGCATCCTTTTTGTTAAGAAACAATTTGGAAGTATTTCATTAAAATAATTTTGTTATGAAAGAAATAAACAATATTTAAATGATAATAAGAACATAACAATTTTCAATCATATTCAAGCTTGGAAAAATCAATATATTTTTTTGGGATTCAATGATACTAACCTAGAATGATCAATATATTCGGATACATTATTTTATTAAAAATTTAATATATGGGTAAATTGTTTTTTTCTTGGGAAAATGCGTATTTCTTTTAAATAGCTTAAGATATTATAATACACTAAAAAGCATTATTATATTGTTTTCAAAAAGTATTGTAGGTGCGGTTTTTTGTGGCATTCATAACCTATTAAAGTAAGATCAATTTTGTAAAAAGTATATTAAATTTCTACATTTTTAGTATTTTATATAATTATATTATTTATATCACGTGACTAATTTATTAAAGATTTGGGACATTTTCAAAGATCATAGACATAGGTCAAATCAGAGTATCTATTGATGATAAGCTGATTAGATTTGATATGTGAAGAATTGTTGTTTAAAATAACACAAAAACCAATTAAATCGGTTTAGAAACAAAAACTACTGGTAATTGTCAATTCAATAATTTTTCGTAGATATTTATTATAAAAATTTGAATTTCATTTTACAGGAAATTTTTTGTTAGTTATAATTTGAGGTCATTACGGTGAACAACTTTTTTCTAAATATATTAAAATTAATACTATTATTTGGCCTCAAAATGATATCAGATTTAGTAAAATTTTGAATTTTTAAAATGATTTTCAAACATATTTTACTCGCTCTCTTGGCTTCAAATTTGTTTTAAATAAAGAAAATTATACAACAAAGTTGTGCATCATAATGACCTCTATTCATAACTAACAAATAATCTCAAATATATGGTGATCCAGATTTTTATAACGAATATCTACCCAAAAGTTACAATATACAGTCAACAGCAAAATAGGGGGGAATAAGTCCATGAACGGGAAAATAAATTTAATATAAAATTTCTATTTCTTAACCGATTTTAAAGATCTTGGTGTCAAAATGAAACATAAGATGTCCTCTATTAAGAAAATATAAAAAATAACCAAACATATTTCTAATTAGGCCTAATTCAAAATTGTAATATTTATTTAATATTTCCAAGCGAATTATTTAACTTTAATAAAATATTATACAAAATCCTAATATGAAAATTTAGAAAATCATATCTAGTTTAATATTCATTTTACAGATTTTAATTATCTTGGAAACTTTTTGTTTAATTTGATTTTTACGAATGCACTAAAAATGACCTTTTTTAAATCTCACTTTAAAATCTGTGGTCCATATTGAAATCCTAGAAAATGCTTTTTTTTATTTTCAATTCTGCACAAAATAGTTTTGGAATTTTCAAAATATCTCAAAAGGCCTAGGATTGACAAGGTGATTTATAAAATTTTTACTGATTTTTTGAATAATTTACAAAAATCAGTAAATTTTTAAAAATTGCATGGTGATTTGCAAACCTTTATATATTTTCTATACTAGATTAACTAATGAATCAATGATACAAATTTGAAGAAAAAATTTCAACTATAACCTAGTTAAATTTATTTTCCCGTTTATAAAATTATTCCCCCCTATATTAAGTTTGACTGTATATCAATAGAAAATTTGTCTTAATATTAATAATTTACTCAAAAGTTTTCTAATATACATTTTTATATAACATTTAATTTATAATGAAATAAAGGGTTTTATAACTGATATCAACAATTTATTAAATATAATTTATATCATAAATCGTATTTAATCGAACATTAATATAATAAATAAATTGGTTTAACTCTTAATAAATACTCAAGATATTGCAATAAGGATTTTTTGCAATAAGGATTTTTGCTGATAATATTTAAAATTACCTTTATTTATTTATTAAATAATTTAGTACAAAAAAGATTATATTTATTAAAACTTTTCAAATAAAAGAAATATTGCATAATCTATAAAAAATGTTGGTTATTTCATAACTTATTGAGTACCCTTTCTTAATTTCGGTAACCCGCAAAGAGATCAGCGCTACATTTATAGTGGAGTGAGTAAGGCTAAATTTGTTACTCGTGTTCAACTTCTCAAATAATGATAAGAACTCGTTCAACGGACACCCCATCATCCCTTCGTGCGGGTCCTTCAAAAGCATGATATAATAATTAAAATGTTTTAATGAATGGTTGATCAGTGTTTGAATCCTTCCACTGTTGTATAGTTTTGATAAATATTTCCTTTTCTTTACTTTTATAATAAATAAAGAGGCGAGTATAAATATAGTAAAATATTAATGGAATTGAATGTAGTATTGGTAAAAATATTGCAAAAAATTTATTTGATTTATAAAAAGTTGCTAAGATATTTGACATAATATATGATGAGAAATGTTTGATTATATTTAAAATTATAATCATTTTGAAAGGAAATATAATTTGTTGAAATTGTTTATCATTTTTGTTGAATTGATTAATCACTTCATTGATTTGATGTCGAATCATAACATTTGGTCGATATGTTAGAAATCTTGAGATGAAATCATTTGAATATTTTATTATATTATAGTATCGAAGACTAAATTCTATAAATATATACTCCATTGTTATTAAACCATAGTCAAATAATAAAATAGGTAATGGCATTAATATATTATTCCAATGTGATGTGAGATTGTAAACATCTTTAAACAAGTATAAAATTAAGTTTAAAATGTAAATGAGAAATGAATTTTAGGATATTTTTTAACCTTTTGATATATACGCTCCGAATATATTTGAGTTAATAACTGATAAAGTAAAAAATATGATGATAAAAAAACCAAGATTATTTTTCGAAATATGTTGTTTATCTTCAAATTCAATAATTGTATCAAACATTTCAAATAAGGTTTTGCTTTGATTGCGCATTAAAATATAAAAATAAATATTTAAAAGTGAAAGAGTTATTACAAATATTATAAAATAATTATTCCTCGTAAATTTATCATTTAATATTATACCAAAAAACATATTCCCAATCCATAATAAAATATTTGATAGAAAAAATCCGGTGAAAAACTGATCTAATATACGATATCTTCGACTTAAACCTAACGGCAAAAGTAGATATTGAAACGAATTCATTTTCACATATAATGAATATTACTTTTATTGAAGTATTATTTATTTTTAACAAATATTTCCTTTTAATAAAACTAGTTTTTATATATTTTCTTTACTCATATATGAATTTCAATATTATAATTTAATAATTTTTTTCACACATATAAAAATAGTGTTATATAATATTCATCAAAGTTCTGCCAAAGTTTCCAAGGTCATATTTTTAAATTTCTCATTATTTTGTTATATGAAATATTTAATTTTAAAAACATCAATCTAATTATTGTCTAATATGAAACATACTGGATAACAGTCTTGACATTGTTTAACTTGCTTAAGGTGAGACTAAACACTGAACCGTGACATTGATTATTAGTCTGAACGAGAAACTCATGAGGTAAGTAGTGTTGCCAGATCATTTTTCTAGAATCAAGTATTCATAATATAATGTTATCCTTTAATCAAGTATTCATTAGAAATATTAAAAATTAAAAAGTATTTTCATTACTTAAAAGAAGTATTTCTATTGAACTTTAATAAATTTAGCAAGTAAAACTTTTTGATATTATTGTTTATTATTATTTTTATATTTTTGTTTGAAAAATACAATTGAGACCAAAGTGTTATTATATATGCAATATAAAACCTATATAAATAAAATATATAAATTTGAGAATAAATCATTTAAATAATAAAATTTAGACAAATTTTAGCAAGGAAATGTGAAAAATAAGAATTTAAATAATTAATATAATAAAATATAAAGTATATAAATATAAATTATATAAAGAAATAAGATAAATAATAATATATAATAAGTTTTAATTTTATATATTTAAATTATTTAAATATTTTTAATTTTAAAAATTACACTTTTGATATAATACTTTTTAATGAAAAGTTACTTTTATTAAATAGTCTCAACTTGCATTGGCTTCCGGTTAATGACATTATTACCCGGTTTTGTTATTGTATTATGTGGTTACACATTCTTAAGCCGTGATGGTTATCCCCAAATGTAATGCAATGGGTAACTGAAAAACAATTAACAATCAAACCATTTATATTATCTTTTTATTATAATCCATATAAATGGTTAACTAACAGTTAATAGAATTAACAGTTAATAAATCATTTTATTCCTTTAGGAAAATTAAATACATCTTTTAACGATTGAAAGTATGAATAATTCGATTGAATTCATAAATCGATTCGAAGAATCAAAACTCAATACAAATGTTTTGATAGTTTTAAACCGTTTGACATCAAAAGAGTTAATAAATTACGAAAACGAATCCACTAAATATCTCATCCAAGAAAAGGATAAGTCAAACAAATACTTAACACAAACATAGTTTATGAAATATTTAACATTCATTTCAGTTAAAAACTTGAGTACAAATCCATTGGAAAAACTTAAACAAAGTTTTCCATTAAGAGATGTTAACCGAATTGAAGTACAACTTAAGAATGAGTTAAATGAAAAGGTTTTTAATAAGAGTTTAGTTTTGGGAACAAAATCTGAAAAAATTAGAAAAAGAGTCGAAACAAAAGTTTTAGACGAAAAACCGAAAACGAGGGCTCAAATCAACAAAAAGAAGAAAATAATGGATTGTATCACATCTTTAGAAATGACTTCTTTAATGTCGAGACAATTGGTTCGCACTTTTGCTGAAGAGTTGTCACAAACAAAGAAAGTGATGAAAGAATCCCTTAAAACCATTGTTTGTCCCAATTATGACAAAAACAAAATTTTATTAAATGAAACAAAAGTTAATAAATATAACGATTGGAAGCCTTTGAATATCGAGAGGAGAGCTCTGAAGAGTGAACTCGCTTTTAGTCTCAAAGGTTCGACTCATAAATATGTGTTCACTCGAAAGCAAAGACTCGACAAAATCCAAAGAATGAGAACTGGACTCAACTGGAAGTCAAGGCTTTTACTCAAAGAATGTAAACAATTGTCATTTAAATTGAGAGTCAATAAGAAGTGTGAAGTCTGTTCTCAACCTCTAAATATCGGTCATTCGTATAATCAGTTGTCTATTGATGAGAGACAACCTTTCGGTGGCTTTGATTTGAGTAATAAATTTGAGTCAATTCTCTTGTATTTAAATAATTTGAAAAGTTTTGGATAAATTGTGAACAATGAACAGGAAATTGATATCAAAGAACACAAATAACTCAATAAAGTAAAAGAAATGAATGACTCAAAAGATATTTCACTGAAATTAGAGTTAAGATCTTCTGATTGTTTGTCGAAATGAGACCTAAATTGAAATGAATGTAATTTTGGTTTACTTTTCAGCAAAAGTTGTATTCATTTTAAAGTCAATTCAAATATTAATTGAACTGATGTTCATCTGATGTAAAGTTTTTCTTTTATTTGATTACTATTTTTATAACCATTTAAAAAGTTCGGACTTTAATAATAAATATTTGATTAAAACAATTTATGGCTCATCTCATTGTATTTTGCATTAAAGCAAACCATTTAATATTAATGTATAATTATTAATATCGATATAGTTTTTAAACAACTCTTTCTATTCATTGCAAATGCGATATAAAACAATTGTTAATAACGGAGAATAATTAAAACGAGAAAATGAGGTAAATATAATCATTTTGTATAACTTATGTATTTATTTTGAATATTTTGTAATTTGTTTGTAATATCGGAAGAAATTAAAAATTTTATCTTTAAATAAAACTTTGTTAACAATTTATGGTTTATTGATTTGATGGAGTGGGGCACTGGTTAAAGGCATCATTCTTTGCTTAAATGCTGAGCTCAGTTAGGTTCTAGTCCTGGCACTTGATTTACTTAGCAATTGTTGTTGTTGCAGAACTGTTGCAGTGGATGCGAAGAAAAAGTAGCTGTGGCTCTTAAAATATGAGTACATCCCCGCATACATATACTCTAGTGTCATGAGAAACGAAGCCTCCAAGGATTATGAAACTGGCGGTTTGTAATTTTTGTCAAAATTTTAGAAGAAATTGGCAAATATTTAAAGAAAATTAGCAATTTTGACAATATTTTGAGTTAAAAATTGTTTAAATTGAAATTTCTT
>JAQFZM010003279.1:0-11408 GCA_034695785.1 Galumna obvia
TTAAGAGGGGGGTCAGCTTTTTATTGCAGTTTTGAACTACAATTTTTTCCTGCCTAGGGGGGTACCCCAATACCCCCTATACCCCTCCAGATGGCCATCCCTGTATACAAAATTACTTATATGTATAATTTTTATAGCATTGATCTTTTACTTACTTAAAATGGAATTTAAAATAAATGCTTATAACAAAAATTATACAACCCGTCTAACCATTCCAATATTCACTTCATAATCTTTTTAATATATTTCAAAATCAAATGATTTTAAATTTACAGTTAATTAAGTAAATAAAACAATTAGAATTAATTTTTCTAAGTAATCCAATTTCAAATTTCCATTTTCCACTATCTAAAATTGAAACTTGCTTGATAAGATAATTCAAAATTTAAAAAATAATGAAAATTTGATAATTTTGCATAATTCACATAAACATTAACAATATAAATGAAGTTATTCTTTTTAGCAAGCATACAATCAAAGACAAAAGGGCTTAGAGTGGTTTTTTCTCGATTAATTCTTAACGGATAAGAATAAAAAAAATTCCTTAAAATTTTAACTATGGAATTTTTCTTTGATTATTAAAATACAAACAATTATATTGTATCTAGTTCACTTTTCCAAAAAATGAGTGGTGCGAATTGCTTAGAAATTAGAAAAGATATTTCAAATATTTTAATATCATTAAAGAGATAATCAAAAATGATTTGAAAAGACTATTTTTATTTTTCAATTTTCTTATCTATTTGGAAAATATAGCCTTGCAAAATTCAAAATTTTAAAAATTCGAATTGGTCTTTTTCAGTTCTTACTTGGTTAATTTTAATGATACATAAATATTTAATGTAGAATAAGTTACTTTATTAATTTGTAAAATTTGAAAGAAATAACTCAATTGAATCAAAAATTATTGGCGATAATGAAATTAACATAATAAATATTATTAACTATTATACACTATTGTATTCATAAAGAGATACTTATTCAATTTTATTTTAATATGAGAAATTACATTTTCGCCAATAAATATTGATTCAATTGAGTTATTTTTCTTAAACTTTACATATTAATAAATTAACTTATTTTACATAAAATATTTAAGTTTCAATATAATTAACCAAATAAAAACTGAATAAGACCAATTCGAATTTTCAAAATTTTGAACTTTGCAAGGTTATATTTTCCAAATTGATAAGAAAATTGAAAAATAAAAATAGACGTGTCGAATCAATTTTGATTATCTCTTTAATGAGATTAAAATATTTCAAAATTATCTTCTAATTTCTGAGCAATTGGCACCACTCATTTTTAGGAAAAGTGAACTAGATACAAAATAATTGTTTATAATTTAATAATCATAGGAAATCTCCATAGTTGGGAATTTAAGGAATTTGTTTTATTCTAATCCGTTAAAAATTAATCGAGAAAAAACGACTCTAAGCCCTTTTGTCTTTGATTGTATATATGGGAAAAAGCGTATAAAATAGGTTTTATGTGTTTTGAGGCAATTTTAATCCAAACCTTGGACAATAATGTAATTTCCCATTTTAAAATAAAAATAAATAAGTATTTCTTAGTGAATACAATCGATATTTGACCCAATTGATATTTAACTGTATTTATATGAATGGTTTGCAATTGACTCTTGTTCTGCTAAAACCTAACTTTTGAAATCATATGTTTACTATAATGCATAGCATTAAAAAGGACAAAATAATTTCCCTCAAAAAGAGAAGTTTTGGTACTTTTTATGCTATAAATTATTGTAATCATATGATTTCAAAAGTATGGTTTAAGTTGGGCAAGAGTCAATTATAGTTAGACTTTAAACAAATGATTGAATTATATAAATAAATGTTAAAATATATAATATTAACAATATAAGATAAACTCATTTGCCTAAAATGACTTTACAAATTAATTACGTGAATCCTACATTTTGCAAAACGACCAAGATAATTTTACTAAAACCTTTAAATAATGTGTTTACTTTTAGTTTTAATTCAATTAAGAATTAAGGATTTTTTAAAATTATATTAAAAATGAATATTATTTACAGAATTAGAAAAATTAAAGGAATAATGAATTAAATATATCTCTATATAATAAATGTATAATTTTTTCCCATATATTAACCTTGCAAATATTTATAATAAACGAGAGTATATGAGTTAGAGTTTTAATTAACATCAATTCTTGTGATTCATTTGGACTTCACTTTCAGTTAATCTTGATTTCATGTTTTGCTGACTCTTTAGTTAACTCTAAACTAATTATTTGAAGGTTTTAGAGTTGGCTCAGAATATGTGCTGTATTTTCATTGCATTTGGATTCTATTCTTTAGAATCTAAAGTTTAGATTATTAATGACTGAAGTTTTGGTAAATTATTTTCTAATTAACATTTGAAATACAAAATATTTTTTCAATTAAATGTGAATTAATTACTTTAATAAGAAGATATAGTTTACAAATTTTCTAGGTTCAGTTAACTTCCTTGCTAAAATTTAAAAAAAGGTCTATTAGAGCTTTGTAGTAGCAAGGATATTTTAAAAATATAGCAAAAGGATATCCGAAAAACGAGTTAACTGTTGACATAAAAGTAAATAAAACTGTTTATCAAATGCTTTTAGTTTTATCATGTTACTATTAACAATTATCTAGTTAAAATACTATTTACACAATTATTTAGTAATATTTACATATTATTCATAAACATATTTAAAAAATAATTCAAATAAAAGTATTGTTTAAGCGTTTGATTCATTAATTATTTAAAAATATTTGAATTAAACAAAAATGTGGTTAACAGTTATTATAACCTTGGTTAGTCTAATCAATTCTTATTCTGGTCAATTAACAAATGTGATAGAGTGTGGATCCAGTAAATCAATGGCATACCAATCGTCTGACTGTAGTAAAAGTAACCGAATTGTGAACAGAATAGTTGGCGGACGTTCGGCATCAATAGAAGAGTTACCTTGGATGGCCTCTCTCTATGTAACTAACCTTGGTTATTGTGGAGCAGTTATTATTGAAAGGAAATGGCTCTTAACAGCAGCACATTGTTTACCTAAACAGTAAGACAATAATAGTAGCTAGTTAAGTTTATTATTTAAAGACAATTAATAGGAAAGATATTAAATTAAATGAAGTGTTTGTGAGAACCGGTTCTACCGATAAATTGATGGGAGAGTTAAACCCCGTTCAGAATGTGGTCATTCATCCGGACTACGATAAAAACGGTTATATAGTGAATGACACCGCACTCATTCAACTGAAGAATGCCATCAAATTGAGCACATCCTCTGCCAATAGGGTCTGTACTCCTCATACCAATGATTCTATGGATAGACCGGAGTTGACTGTTTTCGCCGGTTGGGGTCAGACTGGTATTGAAGGCAATAAACCGACTAATACTTTAAAAAAGGCTTTTTATTATACAATACCTCCAAAACAATGCACAGGATTTAAATCGAAAGAATTTGTTTGTGTCAACACATCTCAAGAGATGGGATGTGCCGTAAGTTTTATTATTATTTAAACTTTATTAGTATAGTCTTCTAATTAAAGGGTGATTCGGGCAGTCCTTTAATCAAATATAATGGATGTCAGGCCGTTTTGTTGGGCATCTTTTCCTATTCTAAAAGACATGATATAAAGTCGAGGTGTGGACCCGGTTTCATGATTTTCGTTAGGATTAGTCAAAAGATTAAATGGATTGAGTCAATCACTGGTAAGTTAATCACTGGTCAGTCTATCACTGCTCAGTCAGTCACTGGACAGTCAGTAACTGATCAGACATTCACTGCTCAGTCTTTCACTGTTCAGTCAATCACTGGTCAGTCATTTTATTTTTGATATTTGTTTAATGATTAATGGTTTTGAACTTTAGGTGATTTACCAAAAACTAAACCCTTGGACATCTCATTAGAGACTACTTTTGAAACTACCCGTTCTATTGGCACAGCATATCTTCAAAATAATTCTAATATTTATTCAATAATTTTAGTACTGTTTATACATTTGTTTAGGTTTTTAAGTAAATAAGTAATCAATAAATGAATTTTAATTAAGTATTTTATTATTATTATTAATAATAGTTATATAATCACGTGATTAAATAGCAATAGATTTACTGAATAATATGACAAACAAAAAGACGACTGAATGAACATAAAAATAATATTTATTCCAATCATATCCGAGTTTTTGTGACATCAAAACACTTTCATAAAGAAAAACCTTTAATTAAATGACTGTTTAATAATTGAGTGAAGAAAATAAGAATAGAATTTTATTTAATAATAATTTGATTAATAATTTATTTATTATTATTTTAGATTTACATATAATTTGAAATTATTTTTAATTTTAAAACAATTTCTTCAAATTCAATGAAATGACATTTTTTTATATAAATTCAATTTTAACTCTGAGTTGTTTGAACAAGATTAGAAGAGAGATGATCGATTGTAAGTAGGGGGATAATAGTTAGGAGGAGTAGGGTAGTAACCAGGTGGGGGTGAGTAGTTGGGAGGATAATAGTTAGGGGGATAATAATTATTAGGGGGATAATAATTAGGAGGCGGGTAGTATCCAGGTGGAGGGGAATAATTAGGAGGATAATATTTAGGGGGATAATAGTTTGGAGGATAATAGTTAGGATAGTAATTACTGCCATATTGAGGCTTATTTCCAGTGCCTTCATTTGTATTAATTAAGGCATTGCCAGCTTCACCCCCTTGGCCACCATTTCCCACACCACCAGATCCAGTGCCAGAATTGTTCGAAACAGTGTTTTGATTGCCACCATTGCCTCCATTACCACCGCTTGCGTCAGCACTTATGCTTTCAGGTTTACATACGACAGTCGATACCAAAATTGCTAAAATCCAAACCAAAATCATTAGAATTGATTTACTTTTAGTAATGACAAAATATAGTGATCTTGCAAACTTTTCGAATTCTATTTATACCTTTAATTTGACTAAAATGAGGCCATTTCTGATTTAACAGATTTTATTTGTACCTAGATTAGCACCTGTAAAAAATAGTTTTTAAGACACTTATTCTTAATTATTTTATTTTAGTGTTAATAAACTCGAGTTATATATTTTTAATGTTTTCCAGATTTAACTAATGAAAAGTCAATTAATTATAAAACTAATTCTCCAGAAAAGAGATTTTAAATAATATTTTAAATGATAATAATTTTTCATCTAGCACACAAAACAAATATAACTTAAAATTCTTAAAAAGGAGCTTTACATACTAAGATTAAAATGTCCAAGAGCATTCTTAACTATTCTACAATATTTATTAAATTATTAGACAAATAAGAGTTGTAATAATTACAAAATGCAATAATTCTTTATCAAGGTGCTATTTTACATGAAATCTGAACCGGCTTATAATATGGTATATTATAGAGATAGGCAAAGCCCTGAAAGGGTCTTATATTTACATTGAAAGTGTTAACATTATTCATGGTAGTTTATAAATGAACTTGAAATTCTACTTGAATTTTTATTGTAAATTATAAATTTTTACTTTAATCATATATCAAAAATGTTCCTTACTCAAGTTTATAGGGGTATAATATACCCCGAAATGCTATCTCTAGTATATTATAATCCCACTATTTTCACTTGTAATCGGCTATATATTATAGTCAATCCTTGGTTTAGTTCAATTTTTTTCAAATCCAAAAACTTTCCTTTGAAAGTCATAATGTGATGAAACCGTCATTAGAAAAATAAACATAATTTTGGGCCCAAATATTAATACAAATTATAATTTAATCTTAATTATAGTCATATTTTACATATATTTTTCATAAAATCAATGTTAAAAGTCTTAACTTAGGATTGAAAAAAGTGGCAATGTTGTGGCAATCAAAATATGCATTCTCAAATACTATTACCAAGCTCATTAAAAAATCATACCCTTTATTATTAAAAATATAACTAATATTTGACATATCCCTATACGTTGTATTATGATCAAACTCTATTATAAAAAGGTCCTGATCAATCTATATCAAATATTGTTCATTTTTTCAAGCGCGCACTTTAGAAATTTCAATACTAAGTTATAATCAACATTGATTTATTGAAAAAGTGAACTAGGTAATAAAAAAGGTTTAATATAACTATAATGGTGCAAAAATTCTTAGTGGAAAATTCCAATTAATAAATATTTCATAACGAAAAAACGAGTGTAAAAGATTTATTCAAAATTAATACAAACACTGTATGTTTGTAGTAATTTTGTATTATTTATATTGAATCATTTGAATCAAAACTTAATAATCATAAATAATTTAATTAATGCATATAAATGTATTTTTAAAATAATCTTAAGCAAATTTGAAAAATAATTTTAATAAATAAGACATTTATCTTGAAATTATTTTTAATCAAATTCTTTATATGTTGAATATATTTTTCTACAGTTTATTTGATTTAATCATGTCTTTATGATCACCTGATTCTAGAAACATGATCTTGCAAAACTATATTTAGCATTGAATGAGAATGCAGATAGTAGTATAAAAATAAAACAATTGTTATAAGCATTTGTTATACTTAAAAGATTTTGTTTAAATAATTAAGTATCGTTTATGAAATTTGATTAAACTTAAATGAAATTTAATTTTATTAACTAAATATGTAAAATAATTAATAAAATTTTAAATTATTCATTTAATTATATAATTTTTAATTAAATGAATAATTTATTTTTTATTAGTATAAAGTATTTTGACATATAATAAATAAATTTTAATTAAATAATATATAATAAATAAATAAAGGTTTTTAATTAAATATCCTTTAATAAGTTTTTAAAAGTATTTTTTATATAGTTAATAAATATTTTAAACTGAAAGAATAATCTAAGATAAAAAACTGAACAAAATATTAATTATTTACGATTTGGGAAATATTTCACGGAAATTTTTTTTGCGATAATGATAATGATTTATTTTCAAATTACTAAATCAATTTAAAATTTTGAAAAATATTGTAATCACTTATGAATGAAGATATTCTATGTTCTT
This sequence comes from Galumna obvia, assembly GCA_034695785.1. Lineage (NCBI taxonomy): Eukaryota > Metazoa > Arthropoda > Arachnida > Sarcoptiformes > Galumnidae > Galumna > Galumna obvia. Next base: position 7,059 of record JAQFZM010003279.1, read on the forward strand.
ATATTCACCACAAATTTAATTAAATTATAAAAGGTATATTTTGATCAGTATTTTAAAATAATTTTACTATTCTATTTATTTTTAAATATTATATAAAATTAATTGTTTACTTGTTTTATTTAAATAATTTAAATATAAATTGGGTTGAATTCGTAAGTCCAGAGTTTCATGAGGTTTATGAAAAGTTTTAATTACAAAAGTCTATAAATCTATTTGATAACAAATGTGCTATTTAAACTTGCAATGTTCTATGGTTTCATAACCGATTTCAAATATATTGGTCAAATTTTAACCATGAACCCTTGCTCTTTTAAAGATATTTAAAATATACGAGTAATTATATGTATTTTATTTATTAATCCAATAAAGTATTAGTTAATGTTAACATAAATATAAAATTATTTAAACATGAAACAAAATTTATTTAACGAATATATTAGAATTCACCATGATATTAGTAGGTAATTTTGTTTTCAGGTAATAGCGGATTTTAATTATCTTGGTATCTTTCAAAAGCTTGTGATATAAAGAAAATAATTCGCGATATTATTATCGGCTAATGACTATCTGTTCCCATGGAATTCGGTCAGGAATTAGTTTATAAAGCTTTAAAGAAATATAATTTTTAAATTATTTGTAATTAAAATCTTTATATTACTCATTTTTAAGTTCATTTTTATTCTCATCAATAAATTCAATGTTTAAAAATAAAGATTCAATTAATATTGAATGCAATATTTATTCATGGTTCAAAATTTATTAGTATTATTGATAAATCAGTTCAAAATTTATTTTTTTAAAGCTTTAAATGCCAATATTATTTTGCTAAATTCTACGGGAGCAGATAGTCATTAGCCAATAATAACATCGCCACTCAATTCCTTATATCACAAGCTTTTGAAAGATACTAATATCATTAAATTCCACCACTACATATAAACAGATTTACCAAATAAGATCATTCCATTGAAAATCATTTTGAAATCCGTTGATTTATTGAAAATCTTTAAAGGTTTAAGTAATTCCGGTTATATATGTCCTTAACTTTATATTTATTTCATTCTTTTAAAAGAAATTTATATAAATTTAAATTATTTATACTTTTATTAAGAATTAAATTTAATATTTGCACTGATATATTATACTTTATCATTTGACATTTCAAACTTTTTATACAGGGTTAATGAAAATTGCTTATACAAACCGATAAGATATCAGCAGCCTAAGGATTATGGATATAGTGAGATTTAATTCTGTGCCCTCTCTTGGAGTGTATAAGCAATTTTCATTCACTCTGTACTGTTATACGCTTCTATTAAATGAAATTATGGCATATATTATTGTTCAATATTTACCAACATAGTATGGAATTCTTAATTTAGATATGTAATAAAATTAAAACACAATTCAATACAAAACAAAATACAAACATGATTTGAAATGTATTTGAAATAATTATTCTGAGATTCATTTGAAAATATGTTTCACCAGAAATACAGTTATAAACACTAAAGACTCACCTCTAAGGTTTCTGGTAGTTTAGAAAAGTTTGTGATGAATATTAAAGCACAGAATCTCTTCATTCTTTAATTAAAAAAAATTTCTGGAATTTACAAAATAATTAAAATACAATTCAATTCTAAATGATTTGATACTTATATAATGTAAATTTATAAATAAAATCCTAAAAATCAGAATCAATCTATTATTCTTTCAAATATACTATTAATAAAATATTATATATAATTTTATACCCATATTACATTTATCATTCTAAAAAAATAATTTGAAATACATAAAGATAAAATTACAAAATCTTTATATTTTATTATTTTTGTAATAATATTATAAGATAAATGTTTTTATTAATTTTACATTTTTTGTAATAAAATGCTTATTTAAAAACTGAAAGAAGTTGTACGGACTTTGAAAATTATTTTATATAACTTCTATTATTGAATAAAGCAGAGCTTCACTTTGATTTCACTTATTGAGTGCACTTTGTGCGTTTGCTAAATGAACCCTATGAACACTAAACTTGGTTAATGAATGAACATGGTTGTTCATACAGTAAGTATAATAAAATATTTTATTCCTTTGCAATCAAGGTGAAGCCCTGGAATAAAGGATGAAGTGATACACTCATGAAAATTATTTTTTTTAATATTAATAATTTCAAGTCAAATGTTCATTTGATCCAAAATATTCGAATGCAATTATTGAACAAACCGTTTGAGATATTTCAAATATTCTTTCAATAAAATGTATCCCTATTAATATAGTATTTAAAAAAATAAAATTATTTATATACCAAGTTAATTTTAGTTATTCAAATTAGAAAATTTAGGTAAATTTTGTTATTTGTGTATTATTGCACCAAAGTAAACAAACTTTTGAAAAGCTAGGCCTTAACTATGACAAAAGGGCTACATTTATATTTAATTAAATGTTTAGTTACCTAGGGGCAAAAATACACAAATTAAAAAATTAACTAAAATTTTTTAATTTCAAGCACTTAATTTAACTTGGCAAATAAATTATATGAATTGATATATATTAAAAAAAATAAATATTTTAAAAAGATTTTTAAATATTTTAAAAGTTTACCTAAAAAATCACATTCGAATTTTATTGACTAAAATGAGCATGGTGACTTAAACTTTCAACATTTAATTTAAAAAATAATTTTCCCAATGGTTTGGGATGTGATTGTAGACACAAAGCTTTTATATGTAGATCTCTTCAAATCAAACATAACATCAAAAATAGGAAAAAATATATCAGCTTTATATTAGAATTAATTTTCGTAGACAATTGATCGAAAGACAAATGACCAAAATTTAACATAAAGGTGTAGCCCACGATAATAAAACTTTTTAGATGTTCCAAGTTTTTTAACATCAGAAGAAACATTTATTTTTAAGTTTTAGTTATGTTATAGTGTGATCATTGTTTGGTGTTTAGGTTAAAGTTTAGGTAAGATTAAGTTAGATTATGCTACACTATATAAGAACTAATTTGGTTTTACCTTTAATTTTTAGTTGAATAGTCTTTCGGTTAAGCGTCACAATTCCGAATAAGTGTAGTTAACTAAGTTAATTTAATTATTAGATTACAGTTAAATGCGCGAAAAAGAATTGAATACAATTTACTTTAATTGAACTTGATAAATTGATAACCATAGCCACCCAGGCCTCCCCCTTTGAGAAATATATGTTCCATAGTCACCCAAATACGAAGTGCCCCACATTAACTCTATATCCTTGTGACCCCATTGGAAGTGACTTCACATTTAAGTAATTGTGTCCTAAATTTTATTAGAACAAACGAATGCAATGACATCCATACTTACACCAGCCACTACACTCAATCAGTCTCCCACACCCGCTACTACTCTCAATCAGTCACCCACACCCGCCTCTATTCTCAATCATTCACCACACCCGCCACTACTCTCAATCAGTCACCTATATTTGCCACTATTCTCAATCAGTCTTTCAGACACGCCACTTGCCTGTCACAGCCATCCAGACCCGCAACTTGCCCCACTCTTAAAGTTGACGCTATATTATAGCCTTCAGTTAAGTGTAAGCCACTTAAGGTCTCAGTTAAGGTACACGTTATCCTGGACTCTGGCATTGTTGAAAATCTGGTTGATTTTTATATAAAAACATTTGCTTAAAAATTGATAAATTCTTAAACTTTAAAACGAATTCAAAAAATGGTTTAAATGTTTATATTTAATAAAAATATTTTTAAATTTTATTTAATCAATATATCTAAATAATCAAAAATATTGAATTAATTTTTTAATTTTATTTTTTATTAAACTATAAAATGAATATTTAAAATGAATTTATTTTGTTAAAAAAAACAATCACAAATATATGTTAATATGGGGAATTAGATTTGTAAATAAATTTTTTTTTAAATATTTTAACACTTATAAAAACAAGATTAAAAAAAGATAATAATTGATCAATCTTATCAAGTATTGTACTTTAAGTTACAGTTTCATTAAACAACTTGGTATAACAATTCATGGCACTATGATAACTTTAATCTATTAAATAAAAACAAGAATATTTAACAAATTGTTCGTAATTAAATATAATCGACAATATTATTATTCCTTTATTATTTTAGTGATAAAAATCCAAACTAATTAAAAATTAACCCAATGTTATCAATATATTATTTGAAAGAATAATAAATTTATTCTTATTTTTTAAATTTTATATAAGATTTAAATCAAAAATAGAATTAAATAAAAAATTTAAATTATAATTAACTTACCATGTGGCTGATACAATATAATTATTTTGCATTTAGTGATAAGCAATTTCAAAT
>JAQFZM010003280.1:0-11407 GCA_034695785.1 Galumna obvia
TTAAAGTCGATAACGAAGTGATTAAACAAAACATCGAAACAAAACTAATGAAAAACTGTCGAAGAATTCGTAAAATTATTGTATTTTTTATAAATCAAAATAATTTACAATATTTTTAATCTTTTATCGAATATTTTAAAACATAATTAAAGAAATTTTTGTTGAATTTATTTCATTAATACTATTATTAATTCACTGTATTTGTAAGAAATACTATTTTTATCTAAACTCTTATTAAAACAATAATTACATTCTATTCTTATAATTGTTTTAAATTCCTATTCACTGATTTTTAATAATTAATGTTTTATTTCATTATATAAGCCTTCATTTGAAAAGTTGTGCCTTAATTTCAGATAATTTATAATTATTTCAAAATTATAAAAAAATGTAATTTATATTAGAAATAAAAGCTTTAATTGTTATGTATTGTGATTGAAATAGAAAGTCAAGAATGTTATGAACCGATGAAAGTGGTCTCCAGAGCTAACAATGAATTGTATTTTAAAATATTTAAAATGATTTCAAAGATACCTTGCTTTATTGAAATATAATTTAGTATTGGACTTTTAAAGTTTGCGCTTGAATAATTGATAGTCATTGGTCAGTATCTTTCTATAATAGATTTGATCATGATACAACGTATAGGAAAAGTTAAACTATTAATATAAAAAATATAATTAAGGGTTTAATTTTTAAAAAAGCTTGATAATAGTATTTTAGGTTTTATATTCAAACGGTGAGAAATCAGTGATAAAATCCAATACTAAAATATAATTGTACTCTAATAATATAATTGCATGTAAGCTAGATATCTTTATGTGTTAGGTGGGTTTTATAAGGTGGTTTGGATTCGCTTATTATCTTCGATTAAAATTCAATGAAATCAATGTTAAAATCGAGTTTAGTATAGTAGAAGTCCACAATTTTGCAGTCCCGTACTGTGTATAACTCCTTGTTGTGTATATATACTAAATGATAGCTTGGTGAAACCGCTATACCTACTAATGCTAAAACCCTTCCCAGCAGTACATTTCTCTTTTGTATGCAATTCTGTATTGTGCATACTTTTGACTTTATTTACCCAAAATTTTATTCTCAATTGTGTATTGATATTTACATTTAAAATCTTAACTTTAAATGATCTATTATTTGAAAAATAGGTTAAAAATATTTTTAAGTAAATTTTGATATAAATCAATGAGAAATATATTGAATTATTCAAAAAATATTAGTCATTAAAGTCATATTTTATATCAAATAATGAAAGTAAAGACGATGTCATGAAAATTTTGGATCAATTCAATGAAAGAGTGTCTAAATATCATTACTTAAAACAAAGTTTAATTATTAGTTATTATTCAAAACATCTGTAAAAACTAAAGATTAATGCAATTTAAGGCATTTAGAATAAGTTCTCCGCTGTGTACGTTCTGAGTTGTGTATGAACTTCCTGTGTATTTGCTCAAGCACAATTGGGGACTTCTTCTGTATTAAACACTCATATCTAATGCTATTATTGTATGCAATCCATGAACACAATTATTGTGAAATTCTAACCAAATAATTGAATCACTTTTTCCGAGTGATGACAGTCTTTATATATTCTGTAACAACATTTGGTGTTCTATTAACTCTATACTTATTTCATAAGTCAGACACACCACTTTTGGGAAATATATTTGCATGGATATGGTTAGTACTGATTTGTTGGATGACATTCTTTGTCAATTGGATAAGAATTTGGATGACAAGCGCTGCTCATAAACCTTATGATAAACTATTTATTTTAATGAAATTAAATCGATATCAAATGAATGATAGAATTCGTTGGAAAATACAGAAATTTAATGAGAAACTGAGGGGACCTCAAATCGTGTTCTATTGCTATGATTTGTTTCCTATGAATAGCAATAAATTCTTTCAGTATTTATAAAATTCTTTTGTATTTATGTGGAGAAAATTATATTCTAATAATAAATATTTTCTATGAATTCAAAATATGTGTCAAGGAATTTATTTATAACTAAATTAATTTAATATAATTTTTAAATAATTTAAAACTTTATTTAAACTTTATTTTTAATGTGTTTAAACAAGTCAAGAGCTTATTTAATATAATTGTGGACTTAAACAGAAATAAATGTATTTTATTAAATGAATTGATAAATAAAAATTATCAAGAATATCTCAAATAATTATTATTTAAATATTTATAATATATATTTATATTGATTGATAGTTAAAAAATATATTTAATACCAATTATATAGATCAATATTTGATGTTGTTTTTTGTGAAATAAAATGCTCTAAAACAATTAGTATTTAACCTTTAATAAAAAGATTTAAATTTGATTTTATTAAAAACTTCATTTACTTTTCAAAATGTTTTATATATAGAATAATTTTTATAAAATATATAATAGTTTTGTAATAATTATTAGCAGCGTTACAGGTTCAGCCAAATTTTCAGCCAAATTCGTGCGTAAACTATGTCATATGTGCAGGCGCATTAAAACTATTCAAATATAACATAAATGCAATGAGTAAGGAAAGAGGCAATAAAACTGAATGAAAAGGGTTTTATCTTGCAAAAAATAATTTAACTATATTTTTGAAATGAACTCTTGGTCAAAGCAATGACTTGGTCAGTGCATTCAGTAAGTATAATGAAATAAGTCGGATCCTTTGGCTGAACCTGCAACACTGGTAATTGGGGATATTTTGGAAATGTCGAAAATTCTCATCATTATTGTTCTGATGATAAAAATTTCATTTAAATTGATTCTCACAGTTATTTTTCCGAAAATGATGTGAATTTCAGCTGTAATTTTTATGTATAGTAACAAAAAACTTAACAAAAATGCAAATAACGTAAAAATTTTGCAATTTTTAAATAAAAAATTTGGTAAAATAAATTGAAAATTTTGAAAAAAGCATTTTATGTGAAATATTTAGTATTTTAAAATGAATTTTAATAAAATGCGTTAAAATATGACTAAATGTAGTGAAATACATCAGAAAACAGCAAAAAGGAGACGTTTTATATGTTTCGAGACAATTTTTGGTCATTTTCAAAATACTCCCCCCTTAATACCCCTGTGAGCCGAAACAAAATACCCTTACCTAATACACCTCTTTGGACCAAATAGTTTGCCCATGTCAGTTATATGAACTTGGTATATTTTTATTAGTTTGTCTTTTATTTGGATCCGAAATCAAATTATTCAATAATAATGACAATCATTTGGTTAATTAAACCTACATTTGTTTTCCAAAAATTTTTAAATAAATAACTTTCAAATAAAGAATTTAAAAATCAAATTTAATTGAACCGATTAAAAAATTTATTATTTAGGTTAATAAATGTTTTATACCTTATTACCTCATAAAAACCGTCATGCTTGTATAAGTGAAATTGACAATTTGTTTATTAATAGGCTTATGGTGTCTACCAGCATGCCGGTATAAGGTTATGTATGTTAGAATATAGAGCAATACATACCACATAATATAAATTGGAAAACGATGCCAATAAAATAACTTATTGATACCCAACACTACAAAAAATTATGAATTTTTAAAACTAACTTCAATTCTATTATTGTAAAATATTTTATTAAAATATTGATAATATGAGGCAATATCTCCATTCTTAAATTGACTTAATTCCTCATTTATACCGGCATGCAGATATAACTCGGGTTGTACCTTCATATGGTGAAATTCAGTTTATACCGGCATGTCTGTGTTTGAGATGTAATACGGTATAACTTATTCCAATAAAATCATTAAAAAAAATATTCTTAAAAAAATAATGAATTTTAATCTTGCATTTAATTATATCATGATTAAATTAGTAATATTTTATAAAAGATATTAAGTGTTTTATTTTAATCAATATTTAAGTAAATATAAAATTTAAAAATTAATAAATTCTTGTTTTCAAATTAGTTTAGAAATATAACAAGGTTATTCCGTGCGCCTTGTTTTATAATATTCAATAATTCGATACGAATTTCCACATTTTGTTAATTTGACCACTCTCATATGCTCTTGGTATCTTTTGTCTTCAATATGTGTCTGTTTGTAAACTAAGATTTCTTTACTCTGATTTTTATCTAAAATTCCATATTTAACGACATCTAAGGCTTGTTTTAAATATTCCCTTGGTGATATAATATCCTTGCTATTTTTCTGATATTTGTTCTCGGTCAAATCAGAGACTGAATTTGTGTACCACTGAGTGATTGCATTTATTTTAGTGTCAAATTTCAGTTCATTATCATTGACTAAATTTTCAATAATTTCACCAGGCTCTAAGTTCTCTTCAGTTAAACTTTCACCAGGCTTATTTTCCTCTTCGTAATTTTCAAAATATAATTCATCTTGTTCAACAATCCTTTCAAAAAGCGAATACCCTTTTTGTAGTTCTTTTATAAAATTTGATCTTGCAAAACCTGTTTCAAATGACTGATTTATTTCATCTAGATATTTACTCAATGTTCCTTTATAATATTGGTATTTAATGCGAGCAAGAGCAAATTCAAAATGACAAATAAAATCATTTAAATGATTTTCAGTTATATTTGGAATATTTTCTAAATTATTTAAAGAAAATTTGATGGATAACAATAACAAATATTTAATATTGAATCCATAGTCTTTGGTAAAATACTTAAATGAACTTGTTGCAGTTGAATATCTTGATAAATATTTCGTTAATGGTTTTGAATTTATTAATTCAGTCAACTGATTGAACATATCTTTATTAACAGAATCAATAAGATTTCGAAATTCTTCTAAATTACCTAAAATAAACATTTATAATTAAAAAGTATAAATCTCAATTCAGTGTACTCTCCCACATATGAAAGGGCAAATGCATAGAGAATTTATTTATAACTTGGAAATTCATAACTATAGCCAGAAGATGCAAAATTTTTTATCCATACCCAATGTATTTGGCTCAAACTCAACCCGATTCAAATCTTAAATACCCAAACATTTTCCTTAGATGAAAATATGGTTGACTCTTGTTTTATATGACTCTAATATCTTTCTTTCCAGACTTAAACTAATTTGAAGGTCTATTTTAAAATTTCTAAACCCAAAACTTACCCAATCCAACCTTTGGGTTTGGGTCAATGACGCCTTGCGGTTTGGCTTCCCAACTTCGGGCTGTAGTCATAACTAGTAAGTTGTAATGTATTGCAAGGTCAAAATTTTAAAAAAGTTTATGGCTGAGAGAGTTTATTAACTCAGAAATTAACAACTGGGAGATACTACTGTATATGGACTTTAAAAATTTATTATCAAGTAAATTTAATTACAGTTCACCCTCCATATAACAAGACTCGATATAACAAGACCTCGGTATAACAAGGATAATTTATAGCACCAAACGCTCCCACTTAATGCAAAATGAACTTTATTTAACGAGATTTCGATTTAACAAAATAACCTAGCTGGCAACAGCGGTCTTGTTAAATCGAGGCCCAAATGTATATACATACCTGTCTCAACTGAATATTCATTTTTAATTTCGGACGTTTCAAAACATTCACTAAATTTAAATTTTCTTGCACCTTGTAGAAAAGGTGAGAAAGGTGAATCTTCACATAATGCTTCAGCTACATTCAATACTTCTTTGTCTAAAAAATTCGCTCCCAATGAAGATAAACTATTCAGAGATAAAGTTCGAGGATATTTTATAGGATATTTATATAATCTATAAGTAGTCTTATATTTTTCAATAAAATACTCTTGAAATGATGTACAAGGTAGACTATCATCAATTACATTATCTTTAATAATACGCACTTTATTGTGAGCAAGGCAAACTATTAGATTATTCTCATCTAATATGATGTCCGACACATTGGTTTCAATGACTTTCTCTTCGTTGTAACGAAAGAGTGTATTGTTATGAATGTAATAAATATACTTTTCGTTGCAAATAATTTTGTTGGCATTTATTCCTATTTTTGTGGGTTTTATCACATTTTCAATCATATCTTCGAACCAAAGATTTTGTCCCCAAAAATAAACATGGTTATTAACACATATGGCAAATGAACTGTTTGAGAAACAAAAAATGTACTCGATTAACAACCCTAAAGTAGGGAAATCTATCGTTTGGGGTTTTGAAAAGTTAAATTTATTATTATCCGTTGAAAGGCCTATTTGTCCGGAGCTGTTTTCACCCCAACCATAAATTTTGCCATTAGTAGAAAGAGCAAGGTTATGCATATCTCCACACGATATATGTTTTATATTAATATTTTTGAAAAACAATACCTCTTTTGGTGGCAAATATTCATTCCAATCACTTTCGTTATCAATCCCTAACTGTCCCCACTTATTACCGCCCCATCCGTATAACCCATTCTCTCCTTTTTTATTGGAAACGTATGCAAACAAACATGAATTGCCTTCAAATATGTCTTTAATTTCCAAAGAATTCAATTCAATAATTTCGGTAAACTTATCCACATAATTATTATGACCCAGACCCAATTGTCCGCATGAGTTCATACCCTTTGCGTATACCTTTCCATCTGTTGATACGAAAAGTCCAAAATAGGATCTTGTAGTTAAATCTTTGGACACATAAAAACTTTTAGGCTCTCCTTTAAACAATTCTTTAAATTCGTTTAATAATGAAATCTCTTGTAATGACATTTTTGATAAATAAACTTAACAAGGATATTTTGTTAAAATTACTTATACAATGATTACTAACAGAAAAATATAATAGTATACGACGTGTATTGCATTACATTATATAAATAATTTATAAATATATCTCTTTAAGTGATCTCTAGATAAGATATAACACATTTTTATTGATTAAAATTTGAAGTTACATACCATTGTTCTCAAATAAATTACAGTGGTGTCCAAGATTTAATTATGGCTTCATTTATTATATCTCTAAACTTGCGATCATTTAGTAATTAATTTAGGTAAGTTTTAAACTAAAAACCTAATATGATTTATGGATATTTTATATATATATAAAAAAACAGAATTCATTCTCAATTTATTTATAAAATTACAAAGATAATATTTTTCGCATTTATTTATTAGGGAGTAGTTATTCCGGAAGTGATGATATAATTAAATAATTATATAATGATATAATATCTCCCATGAGTTTTATTATCTATTTTAAATAAATTCTTTAGTAAAGATCGAAGTTATACTGTTTTACGGATTTTACTCTGAAAACCACTACCGGTTTGGGTCGGTTCGGGATTTAAGATTTATAAATGGGTCTAGGTTGAAAATATACTAAAATTATGGTTTTTAGTTTTGATTATTACTATTATTATTGTAATTCAGGTTTACATAAAAGTTTTTCTGAAATATATTAATTAAGTTATTAAAGTATTTTAAATATAAAACAATAAATTATACTTGATAAATTTTATCGCTAACCTTATTAATGTAAAATTCAAATAAACTTAAACATTAATTATTTTATCTCTATTTGAATAATATTCTCAATAACTCATATTATAGGGTTGTTTTATTGGGTGTTATTTGTGTCTAAATATCAAACGGTTATTAATCTATAAATATACAGAGATGTTCAAGAACATACTAATACATCTAGGAGATTCTTATATAGAATTTATTATAAAAATTACAAAATAATATTCATCGTAAGTTAATTTTCTAAGTAAATTAGGTAAATAAAATATCTTAAAAATCAATTACTTGCTAGATTATTAAACCAAAATTATTTTGATTCCTATATAGGGATGAGTTATAATAGTCTCTAAGAGATAAAAATTCTCATGACTTTTGTTATCTTAAAGTTGAATAACAATTCTTGGAAAACATACCTCTATATGAAGTGTTGTTTTCTATAAGAAAACCAATATTTACTTAAAAATAAACTTATCTTGTTTATTTAGTTTAATGTAGAAAAATAAGATTCTTTTTTATAATTTTATATAAATTAATAAATAATTACTAAAATATTTGTAAATTTATTTATTCAATTAAAATTTACTAATTATAGTTAATAATGAGGTTATAATGGTATACTCTTGCACATATAATGTCATAATGAGATAAAAAATATAAGATAACAAATATTTTATATATAAAAGTCAATACATATTTTATAAAAATGAGCTCAAAGTTTATGGCTTACCTCTGATTCAAAGTATAGTAGAATTAATAGTCGAAAAATCAATGTCCCAGATCAGTTCAAAAAGTGTTTTCAATCAATACTATGACCAGACTATGTCTATATTTGGTTCAAAGAGAAGACCTCAGCTCTTGAAGAAGGATAGAGACAATATTAGCAAGAACCTCAATCATTTTGATAAAACTTATCCTTGGTTGTTCAAGCTACTCTATGTAACCATAGCGTGTGAATTTGCCATGCGCTATTTTCAAGAGCATTGGGACAAATTCACAGCACCGGAAAGAAGTAAACCAACAAAAATATTCTGTGACTATTTTCAGGCAGCCCTGGCTATTATCAAGTTCTGTCATTTTCAACAAATGAGGGAACAGAATAACCAAGCTTATTTTGATGGACAGGCCGTTGAACTGATCGCAGAAATCCAATCACTTTCAGGTATTAACGAATCGGTTTATACCTCTCTATCCAAAAGATATGAGGGTATAGAAAAAAATGTACAAGATGATAACTTAATCATGGATAATGTTCAAAATGATGATCTATATAAATTCCATTTGAAGACATCAGGGACATATCATTATTATAAGCATTCTGTCCAAGATCGTTATGAAACTATTTTTAAAATGGATGAACCACTTATCTCTCCCGGACAGTATCAAGGTGAAGCACAAGACACCATAATTAATTGGCAAGATGCAAAGGAAGACACCATGGTAGAATATGATAATAGACTCGTTGAAAATAAACGATATGATTGTTGGTATAACCAAGATGAAACTTATATGAACCATTATCGTCATTGCACTTTCAATGTAAACAATCAAGAACTAATAACTTATTTTAAATATTAAATAAAATTTACATTCATTATATTATGTTACCAAGTTTATATTTTCAAGAACTTATTCCTTTCAATTTTAAAACAAATTATTTAATAATAAAAATAAAATTAATTTTTTTCTTATTTCAACAGTTTATTAGATTATTTTTGTTTTATATATTAATAATATTATTATATTAATGAGAGAATAATATAAGTGATTAACAAATAATTTAATAATTTTGATGTTTAATCTATTTTTGATTTTCTTAAATGAAATGTTAAAATAGTTTATATTAAACGATAAATAATATTAATTATTGGCTCTTGAAATGTTTTGACTGAAGTTTAGGTAAGAATTTTATTATTAACAAATTACCTTGCTATGAAATGTCAATTAATTAAAATTAATAATGAAAGGTTCAAGGTAATTATGTTATTACATTTCAGTCAATCTAAAACTGATTAATATATTGAAAATTATTTTTAATTAAATAATTATTAGCTTTAATTGAATTTTATTCTTAAATTCTCTTTTAATAAACTATTATTTGAATTAATTGCAAAACAGAATTACTTTAAAACAATTAGTATTAATTACTATAAATAACTTAATTTCTTTTATAATTCATAAGAGAATTAATACATTTATTTTTTGTGACATTTAATTAAGAATTCTTTAGAATAAATTCCATCCATTTTTTCGAAGTCTTCAGTTTTGATAATTAATTCCATATTACTTTACATAAAACAAAAGCAAAAGTCTTCCAATTCTTTTGATCTGAATTTAATGGAAGCGCTATAAAGAGAACATACGTTTTGGGTATTAATTAATGGAATAATTATTTGAACGCATTTTGTTTTGATCTCTTCATCCAAATACTGATCAGTGATTGACAACAACTCAATTAGTATTTCAATGCTTTTCGTTTCAATAGTTTCGGTGTAAAGATATTTAATAAAGTGATAAAATGCTTCATAAGAGAAGTCATTGAATTGTATTTCATTTGTCTGACTCTCAGACCAATTGTTTGCAAACATTCTTTCGAAGTGTTCAGAGTTTTCTTCAATAATCCATTTGTGACAATAAATGTAATCAAAAACTTCACTTCCTTTGCGTTTAAGTTTGAACTTTAAGTCTGAGTTCTTCTGATTATTGAATGCTTTGGCCATTGTTTTAGTCATTCGACCGATTGGTTTGTTTTCATAAACAACATTAAAGATCACATCTTTGAGTGAAAGTGGTTTATATGTGAATGTATTTGAACTGAAAATATCGATCGCGTCTTGAAATCTATTAATAATGAAAATAGTGGGGGTTTTATAAGAAGTATTTCCCCAAACGCAGACTCTATTGAATTTAGTCAAAGCCATTGAAATGTTTCCAAACGCTAATATATCACTGAATTTATAATTTGATGAAATGATCTTGGGAATATTTTTATTACCAATATATCCTGTTCCCAATTGGTATTCATTGTTTTGACCGAATGAATAAATATCTCCATTTGTTCCTAATATAAGGCTGTGATTACTTCCGGTGCAAATCTTTTTGAAACTAAATTTTTCATTCATTCGAATCATTTGCGAGTAAATAATATCATTGTTATGACCCAAACCTAACTGACCCCAAATATTGTGACCCAAAGAATATACATCTCCGCAATCAGTCAACGCCAGGGTATGGTTTTCACCACAAAAAATGTCTATAATATTTTTTTCTCTAAAACCAACAATTGTTGGGGTATTGACTTGAAATGAACTGACGTTAAGATGTCCGAACCAATAAACTTGGTTATCATTAGTCAATAGATAATTACTATATTTACAACAATTGATGTCAATTATTGGTTCCCCGTATGTATAGACTTTCTGTGGTTTTCGAAATAGACCATTATCCTGTCCATTACCTAATACTCCCACCCTATCTCTACCACAGGTATAGACTTCGTGTGTTTGAGTCAATGCGACCATAAATTCATCGCCGAAATCGAATTTAATCACTTGTTTTGAACTTAATTCCGGAATAAGTGTCATCTCAGATACAGGATTGTTGTGACCCAAACCAAGTCTTCCCAATTTATTAGAACCAAATCCATAGACCTCTTCATTAGTGGTAATGAATATAACATCCGATGACTCATATTTCGAAAAAATAAATATTTTCTTTATTTGTGAAAACAATTCGCTTTCAATGACTGACAACTGTTTTACTTTAAATCCATTTCTGTTTTTCAAAATATAATTATTTAATATTTTATTTAAGAAAACTTACTTCGATTATAATTAACAGTTGTGTCAATTATATCGGTGATTATACACTGAATTAAACAAACACTCAAAACCAGTCACATCCAATGTTTAATTATTTTAACACTTGTTAATTCTTAATAACTATCTCATGTTACCTTGCTCTCAATT